>CAJPEV010002180.1:0-49030 GCA_905338385.1 Darwinula stevensoni | reverse complement strand
ATCAAACTGGATCCAGGGAGGATTCATGAAGATCCATACTTTTAAGTGTTCTGATCTGCAAAGCAGTTTCATTTCATCTTCCATAATAATCAGGAAGAAAACTTTACATCCCATCACAACCACTTGAGTTCAGGAAAAATTCCACTTTGGTGATACACGCCATAGGGGCCTACACCTTTTCGGGGAACATATTTCCAAATACTTCTCTTTCCCTCAATCAAACGGAGACCCATGGAAAGCTGTTAACATGGCAAGAACGTGACATGCGAAGCACTCAGCTGAAATGTCAAATGTCAAATTTCCAAAATATTTTTAGGGGGCATATTTCTTGGGGACGTAACGTTTTTAAAGAATTTTTTTAATATGCTAGCGAATCAGGCAGAAATAGAAAAATAGCAGCTGGCGCACGCATAACGGACGTGATGTTGATTTAAGGAAAAATTCAACTTTTGCTGAGCGTCTCCCCAGAGCACAGCTTTTGGGTGGGTTGCTTTTCCAAATATATTTTTTACCGCCAGCAAAAAGGGGAAACGTATAAGGCTGAAACTGGGTGGCATGGAGTTCCCTGAGTCTATATTTCAGAATAAAAATAAATTTTCGTTTAAAAAAAATCAGGATACTTTTTTTTTAGTCCTATTTTCGTGAATTTTCCTTGAGAAAAACTCCGATTTTGGAGGTATACCCCTATGCCCTGGGTGTACACATTTTGGGGGGAGAAGTTTTTATTTTAAATATATATCATGATTGATAAGGATGTCATCGAAGAAACACATTCCAAGGCACCATTTCGGCGGTGTAGTGGTAGCACATCGGACCGGTAATCGTGAGGTCAAGGTTCAATTCCTAACCATTCCAAGCCTTTTTTCATACCGCTTGCCTTCCATGTCCCATTGCTTTAATAAAACTGAGAGACATGGAAAGCTGAAACGTGGCATGGACGTTCCTTCTGAAACGATGAGTTCAGGAAAAATGCAAAATTTTACATACATGCTCTGGGGGCATATCTTTGGGGCAGACGTTTTGAGGTATTTTTTTTTGACCTGGTGTATAGAGCTAGTGTGGAGAGATGAAACTTGGTACATAATTACCTACCGGGATGCTGTGCGCAGAAAAATTCAGACTTTCGAATGAAATGACCTGGGGCATGAATTTCAAAGGGAGAATGTTTTCACATTATTTTTTTCCATTAGATAAACCGATGGACATGGAAAGCTGGAACTTTTCATGAATGTAACTACCAAGATAAGGAGTTAAAGAAAAATGCTAAGTCTTGATACATCCCTGGGGGAAAATTTCTCGAGAGGCGATGTTTCAAAAGAAAAAAATTGTCATGGCGCATTGGACAGAAGTGGAAAGGTGAGACTTGGCACACGTATGAGGTGATATTGAGTTGAGGGAGTATTCAGCTTTCATGGTGCATCCCCTCTGGACATAGCTTTTGGGTGGGTCGGCTTTTCCAAACATGTCTTTTCACCAGCAAATATGGCAAATGTAGAAGGTTGAAACTTTGTGGGCATGTAGTTCTCTGGGGATTGATTTCGGTAAAACATAATGTACATTTCGTTAAAGCGCCTCAGGGCACATGTATTGCAAAAGGCGTATTCTCTCGATCCCGGAAAAACAGAGACCGCTAGAAAGTTTAAACTTGCCAAGAAGAACCTGATGGATAGCTGAGTAAAGAAAAAATTATACTATTATTATATATAGAGGATCGTGAGTAGCTGAACACATTTTCAAATAGTATTTTTTTTGCGTCATTGAAACGGAGAGACATGGAAAGGTGAAACCTGACAAGAACGTTACTGCTGACGCACTGAGCTCAAATGTCAAATGTGAAAAATTCAAAAAAAATTTTTTTTTTTTTAGGTGGGACAAATTTCTTGGCGACGTAAAGTTTTCACATAATATTTCATATCCCAGCGAATCGGGCAGAATTATAAAAGGTGCAGCCGGCGCAGGCATAAGGGACTGGATGTTGATTTAAGGAAAAATTCAGCTTTTGGTGTGCGTCTCCTCAGAGCACAGCTATTGGGTTTGTCGCTTTTTTAAATACAATTTTTTCTGCCAACAAAAAGAAGAAACGTATTAGGCTGAAACTGGGTGGCATGGAGTTCCATGAGTCTACATTTCAGTAGAAATAAAGTTTTCGTTAAAAACAATCAGGGAACTTTCTTATAGTCCCATTTTCCTGAATTTTTTTTGACCCAATGAAAAAAAGGTAGTAAATTTAAAATTCCCTCAGAAGTACCTGTTTGCTGAGTGCAGGAAAATTATTCATGTGAAATATGTCCCCTTAGCGTAGATTATAGGAGGATGTATTTCAAAATATATTCTCCACCATTACAAAAAGGGACACATAAAACGATTTCGAATTAGGCACACTAGAAATAATCGAAGTAATGATTTTGATAAAAATGAAAAATTTCGTCCCCATATGTCACGTTTTTTAATGGAGTCGTACGTAAAAAACGTGTTTGCAATTTCGCAAAGTATAAAAGAATTGATCACTATTCGAATGAATGGAGCGCCGAAGGCGCGACCATAGCGAGTTTGTTTGCTCGAAGGGCAAACAAACTCGCTAGTTTCTAATATATATATATATATACGATCGTTACTGACTGAGTGACGCTAATTCTAACCACGTTCTAGAAGGGTTAGAAATCAGAAACTTGGTACACAAGTACCTTTTGGGATGTAGANGTTAGAAATCAGAAACTTGGTACACAAGTACCTTTTGGGATGTAGAGTTCAGAAAAACTCTGATGTTGGAGTTACACGCCCTGGGGGTACACATTTTGGGGGGAAACTTTTTTCTTAAAAATAATTTCTGACAGATGATGATGGCATTCAGAGAGACAATTGGATGTCCTGGATTCGGTGGTGTAATGGTACCATCACTAACTGGCAATCAGAAGGTATGGGTACAATTCCCAACCATTCCTTGGCTTTTTTTTTTGCCTTGCATGTCACGTTACTCATTCCCCCACCATAACATTATTTTTGCTTGAGTAAAATGGAGAGACATGGAAAGCTGAAACTTGGCATGGACGTACCTACCGAGATGATGAGTTCAGGAAAAATGAAACATTTTAGATTCATGTCCTCGGGCCATATTTTTGTGAGCCGACGTTTTCAAGTATTTTTTGTCCCGGCGTATTGAGATAGTGTGAAAAGATGAAACTTGGTACATAACTACCTGTTGGGATGCTACAGGAAACTTCAGACTTTAGAAGTAAATGCCTTGGGGCCACAAATTTGAAAGGGAGATGTTTTCCACTAATTTTTTTGCATCAGTTAAACTGATGAACATTGAAAGCTGAAACTTTCGATGAATGTGACAAGGACAAGGAGTTATATAAAAATGTTAAGTCTGGATACTTCACATGGGGAATTTTTTCGAGGGGTGATGTTTTGAAAAAAAAAAGTTTTTGCGGCGAATTGGACAGAAATAGAAAGGTGAAACTTGGCACACGTATTAGTGACGACAATACTGAGCTGAGAGAGTATTCAGCTTTCGTGGGGCATCCTCTCCGGGCATGGCATTTCTGTGGGTCTGCTTTTCCAAGCATGTTTTTTCACCAACGAAATGGGCAAACGTATAATATTGAAACTTAATGGGCATGTAGTTCACCGGGCAGACATAGAAAAGTAGCTGCCGCACCCATCACTGACGTGATGTTGATTTAAGAAAAAATTGAACTTTTTTTCTACGTCTCCTCAGAACACAGCTTTTGGTTTGGTCGCTTTTCCAAATACATTTTTCTCCGCAAGCAAAAAGAGGAAACGTATCAGGCTGAAACCGTATGGCATGGAGTTCCCTTAGTGTCCCCATCTGTCACGTATTTCAAAGGGGACGTACTTTACATACGTGCTTGCCATTTCGCAAAGAATAAATGAATTAATCACTATCCAAGGTAATAGAGCGCCGAAGGCGCGACCATAGCGAGTTATAGATATCATAGCGATATTAGATATCATCAGTAGTTTCGCAAATTCGGGAGCTAACAAAAACACTTAGAAAAAATTACGTAGCCACAGAAAAGGACAGGGATGAACAGGCGGCGGCTTTCGTGACTGAAAGTCACATGCCATTTCTGAGAGCTCGGCGACTTAATTTTTTTTTTCATACAAGCTCCCGAATTTCTGAAACTACAGAAGGTATTTGAAAGGTAAATGCGTCATTTTACAGCTCATTCATTCCTCTTTCAAATGCGGAAAACCCCATTAAAATTGTGCAGTGGAAGAAGTGTAGTACATTCTTGAAAACTGTCCTGTTTTTGGCCGGGCAACTTTGCCACGCGCTAAGTAACTCCCTTTCCTGGTGATTAACGTAGTAGTTGTAATAATAAAATATGGAAAATAAGCTTTCTCTTATCAAAGTTCTCTCAAATAATGAAACTGATAATTTCCATTGCATGACGTCTGAAAAAATAGCGGTGGGGCCGGTATATTCTAAAATGTTTCCTTGGTGATTCGACCTCCATTGTGAGCATGTGCGTTTGCATTTTGGATACACCTTATTTGCTACTCTCTAGGCATAAAATGCACTCGAATTGAACGAAACATCTTTTAAAGTCAAGTACAAAGGAGACACAAAACTCACCTTTTTTTCGACCTCTATTGTCCTCCCGAAAAAAGAATCATTCATGGAATTCTGACGACTGGGTGGAGGCTGGAGTTTAGGAAATTCTGCCATCAGTTCCCGTTCTGGTCGATGCCATTGGGATGTCTTTTCATCGTCCTCCTCATCAAGATTTATCGATTTCCTAGTGTCCTCAAGTGCTCTCACAATATACTGTATATTGTCACATTTCTGTTGTATGCACATCTTCAATTCCCTTCTTGTTCTGCGGAGATTGATATTAGTTTTATTGAGTAACATTTTACACTGTCCGCTCAGAAGGTCATGATTCAATCCACACCCACCACAAGTTCCCTGGATGAATTCCGCACAAATGTGCATCTTGAGGCATTCGTATTGATCGCAACCTCTTCCAAGGTTATAGTCCTCACACAGATCAGGAGAAACAATATCTGGTTTCAGATGCTTCTTCAACTCCTCGCCATCTTTGCTTCCTATATTTTCTTCCTTGAGGACTCTATCGTTATGATCTGTGTCGATGTCATGGCCTATCTCGCATGTTTCATCTTTGCATAGTCCAAAAATAAATTTCGGACAAATGTGGAGGAGTTGACATCGGCTTTCTCTGCAACCGCTGGTACTCACGTGAGCATCACATATATCGACCTGAAAGTCGTACAAACAGGTATGTTTCAGTTCATACCAAGGAAAACGTTTTTCAGTTTTATTAATATCAAAATCCATGTTTCAGAGGCAAATTATTTTTGTGTCAGGCTGAGAAGCAACTTCATGGTATACATGACTCCATGGAGCATGTACCCTGGTGAATCAAGCAAAAATATTTTCCTAGCCCACCTTTTTTTTTGCAAAACTCCTTTTTGATGGAGACACCACATTATTCATATAATATTCAAAATATTTCAGTGCGAATGGGTGATTCATGAATCTGACGTTTTTGGATGTATAATACTGGCTTATTCTTCCAATGTCTTTATACGTTTAAAATTATGCATTTAGTGACACAGGACGGTTATATGATTCTCAATAATGGTTCTCTTCTTACACTGACTCTTGTTCGAAGCCTGTCATCTTTCCCAGTCACATTCTCCCAGTAATGTTCCAAATAGCTTTCCCAACCTTCTCTTTCCTTCTGATGCTCACGTAGCCTTTTTCGCGACCAAAGGCAAATCACAGTTGAACTTGGTTCGTTGCGTAAAATCTTCATTTATCTGTTATGGAAAACTCAACGTTTTTATTTGTAGTAGCGCTCATAAAGGTCTTAGTGTAGAGAGTTGCAAAATAGTATCTTATCGCCGGAAAATGTTCTGAACCACTGACCTGTTTCAGTCAGCGAAGAGCAGCATCATTTTGATCTCAGAAACGACATGGTGAAGTCATGGTGACCTTGGCAACAGGCATGAAAATGGTTTATAATGGAACTAGCGGAGCCCCTGCTCAAATTGCGCGATATTACAATGCTGAAATTTCCATATTTCATCTTTTAATATCATGAAGGTATATGGTCTTAAGGAAAATGTTTTGAACTTCCCAATTAAACAGCAGCAGGTAACCACCAATGTTTTTGCCGTTTATGTGTCATATCATGTGATCGTTATTAAGTTACAAAAATAGTAATGCTAGTAGGCGTAACTGCCTTCTTAAAACAACCCATAGCTTAAACATTTGTTATATTTTATTTGCGTGTTAATATCATATAATTTAGTAAAGCTAAGAAAATATTTAAATGGAGTCGTCGTCGAAGCTCATCAGATGTTGTTTACTCTATGAGTTCAAACTTGGTAACACTGCTGCAGAAGCCACTAGAAGAATATGTTTAACATTTGGAGAGGATGCTGTACAGGAACGCACAGCAAGAAATTGGTTCCAAAAATTCAGAATCGGGGATGAATCGCTTGAAGTTCCACCACGTAGCGGCCGTCCTGTGACCATCGACAATGAAGCCTTGAGATCTGCCATTGAAGAGGATAGCAGTCGAACATGCCAAGAACTTGCTTTGATGTTCAATGTTAATGATGAAACCATCAGAAGGCATCTACACAAAATTGGCAAGACATACAAGTTGAGCAAATGGGTCCCACACGAATTGTCTGATGCAAATCGACAACAACGTGTGTCAGCTTGCTTTGCCTTGCTCTCCCGCCACAATAAAGAGCCATTTCTTGATCGCTTGCTGACATGTGATGAAAAGGGGGTCCAATATAATCCTACAAGGAAACGACATTGGCTGTCCAACACGGACCCTGCTGTACAAACTTGAAGGCCACCACTTCATCAACGTAAGGTGCTCCTTTGTGTATGGTGGACAGCTCGTGGGATTGTCCATTTTGAGCTGCTGCAGCCTGGCCAAACCATCACTGGTGAACTCTATTCACAGCAGCTTGTGTGTGTTCATCAGGCATTGCAAGAGAAAGAAGCAGCATTTGTTAATCGAAAAGGAGTACTGCTCCTTCAAGATAATGCCCGTCCACATACTACTAAAGTTACCAGAGACACAATCGAGCGTCTTGCATGGGAGACTTTGTGTCAGCCACCATATTCGCCTGATATCTCTCCCTCTGATTATCACTTGTTCCTGGCCCTTGACAATCATAGGCGTGGACAGGAGTTTTAAAACGACAGGGAGGTGCAGGACGCTATAAAGGCTTTCTTCTCTTCCAAAAACAGGGACTTCTATAAGAAGGGTATTTATAAGCTTGTTTCAAGATGGGAAAAGGCGATTGAATGAAATGGAAACTATTTCGCTGAAAAAAATTGGTTTTTAATACGAATTTTGATCTTTTTTAACGAATATTAAAAAACGGCAAAAACGTTTGAGGTTACCTGATATATATTAATACATTTTTGTCTTGTATTTTCAAATCAAAACCTACCAGAACATGACGTTCATTGTATAGGTGTCATCGTTGCATGGGTATCGGCTTTATCGGTGTGCACGCTCCATCTTCACATTTCGTTCCATTTCCCATATTTATTTTTAGTTTTTGTTGAACGGAGAATGAATGATTTAGTCAAGAAAAAATAGCTTGTAAGCACGCAAATGCGCAGGTTTTTTTAAACGTTATTTTTTACGGAACTGCCACTCATTTATTACATTCTACTATTAAGTAAACAATGTAGCTCTGTATTCCCATGTTTAATTCCAGAGAGTAAATAAAGAATTCCAAATGTTTATGGGTAAAACAGCACTGAATTTCGCTATTGGAGGAACTTGGGATTTAAGCCCTGCACAGGCTGTGGCCCGGCCGGATTTCCTCTTCCCGACCCCACCCGACCTGTGGGCCGACTAGGGCTGAATTATTCAAGATCCATATTCAGGTTGAGCAGGGCGGAATTTTAGCATTCATATATTATCGCTCTTCTGGTCTGAAACCATGGAAACCTCGTGTCATGACTGGAATCTTATTAAAATGCCTGTAATCTGCGAAAAGGGAAGTAGTAAATTGTTTTAATAAGTATAGAAATAAAGGAAGTACGCATTTTAGACAGGCATGGCATAGTGTTTTTAAGGCTCTTTCGCTTCCAATAAATGTTCATATACTAGTCGACTATCGACGACCTGTTTTTGAAAAACAATTTGGAATGATGAGGAAATACACAGAAAAACATGAGATAGAGCTTTTAAGGTCGGGAGTGGGCTGAGAAGTTGGGTTGAAAGTCAGGTTTCGGATCGGGAAGAGGCCATGACTTGAATTATTGTGGTCGTTTTCGCAACCTAAGGAACCAGGGGTTAGAACCCAGCACGGCATAGGCCCGACCCGAACGCCCCAACCCGTCCTGTCCTGCGGAACGTCTAGGGCCGAACTTTCCACGATCCTTCTTTGGGTTGGGTAGGTTCGAGTGGAATTATTTTTGGAATTTGAGTTTTGGGTCGGTGAGGGCCATGGCTTAAATCGAGCCTATCGGGTCGGGTAACGGAAATTGGCCAGTGAAAGACTCTACCAGGGTTGCATAATGTTCAATATTTTGATACCTCGTAAGTTATCCTGCGGTGAAGATATTTCAAAACTACTTGTTTGATGCACCCCTCTCTACCATAGGCTTTCTAACGATGCAAGACATGTTGAGAAATTTGCTTAACGTCGCAACGCCGCTTACAAACATACATTAGCGTATTTGATACATACTAGCAGCCTATGGCCGCAATTTCAGCCTTCTACCCGTTCATGTAATTTTTCTCACTGCTCCTCAAGTGAGAACAGATTCCCTCTGCCAATTGCTCCACAGTTCACGATGGAACATTATGGATCAGAGAGATGCTGAGGCACAGCGTGCTGCATCTGCCAAAACGCGCAAATTATAACCAAAAGTAGTTTAACAGGTGTATATTGAATAGATATGGAAGGAACAATGAAAGACCAAGAAACGGGACATACATGGGAACAAAACGGAAAGTTTATATCATAATGAACAAAAATAATCCGGAAGACCACATTGTCAGTAATGGTTTCAGCCTCAGTTTCACCCTGCTTCAGTCCATTGATAACCTGATTCTTCAGCGAATACTCAGAGCGAACTTGACAGCAGGCAGTTTACAAATGCCATGCATTGATACTGCCACCACAAGTAGTAATCCGACTTGAACAAATATCTGTTCCTGAGACTTTGTTATAGTCGTACCGTAAACTGAATAGATAATTGACGTTGGCTAAGATGGAACTGTATGCTGACTTGAGTTGACGTGTCCAGTGAAACTCTAGCCAGCAAGTGAACGCAGCCACGAAGCGCATCTGTGATCACCTCGACTACTATGAGTGTTCAAATGAAATGGGAACTTTTAGTCCCCTACCCTCAGCTACCCTTAGACTATGAGAAACAACCATTGCCCCCTTTTCATTTGAAACCCCATAATGTCAATCCCTTGAACACACATGACGCACCCATATGCGTCAAAGACCAGGTCCATTCATGATACGCTCATGACGCATACGGGTGTGTCATGTGAATTTCGAAATTTCCCGCTGCGACCACTCTCGCTGTCACATCTGCATGATGGCTGGTCATTTCTCTATTTGGCATATATCGTACCAGTCCAACCTTCAAGTTAAAGCTCGCCTTTTTCTGCAGAAAAGGTATCCTGTCTGGTGCAATCTCCCCATAAGCAGTCATGGCCTGGCGCAGGAACGTGGTTTTGAAGAACCTTTGGTCGGAAATTTACTGTGTGAGAGCGATTTTGACTTTGAATATGAGTCGAGTAATTATGAATGAGTCTTCAAGTACGGAATTGAACTCTTCGAGGAAGATGTTAACAGGCATTCAGAAAATTATTCTGGTGACTCCGGTGAGAGCGATGTCGGGTGTGGTGACGCAGCGGCAGAGATGGCGGAGACTGCAGTTCTGCCGGTGCCAGAAAAGCAAAGTGGGCTAACGCTTGAAGAACTGCTTCCAAAAATGCCACAAAAGCTTGTAGAATTCCTAAGCTAAGAGCTAAAGTAGATACAAAATGAGCCGATCTGCCAAATAACGCTTTGTTCGTAATATAAATAATGTCGTCAGAAAGTAGGTGTATCAGGGGAGCGCTCGGATTCATTTTTTGGTTTGTTCAAGGGGTTAACACTTCATCGTTGGGATAAAATGTCCAGTACACAATGTGTTAATACATTTACATTTAGGTCCTTCACGACATTGACAACGACCTTTGCAAGGACACGCCTATCATGAGACGAACGTTCTCCCATCAGCCAAAGGGATTTTGAATCTTTGGTTAGGGATGTATTAGAATTGCTGGATGATTCGAAAATGTTCTTGTACATAATTAAATTAATTTTCCTTGCTTCTTAAGGGATGAACAAGGTCGGTGGCAAAAGGTTTTTAAACAAAACTCATCCGAAAACAAGATTCAGTCGAACATGCAGTTAAAGGTGGAAGATTGTGGATAGCTCACCTGCTTCTTTGTATGCGTGCTGCCTTTAGAAGGGAGAGTTTCGTTGGCTACGAATGGAAAACTGGATGGCTGTGGTTTGGAGCTCATTGTCTCTTTACTCTGCTCTCGCTTCAAAGATTCTTTACATTGCTTCTGTATCATTATTTCCCTTGAGTTACTGCATTTCTTCCGCAAGAATATTCTCAATTCTTTTCCGGATTGCTGTGTGCGTACATGTGCTTTCTGTAACAATGCTAAGCACTGATCATCCAAAACGTCATGGTTCAGTTTGCATTCATGAGGCCCATTGCAACTTCCCATGATGTAATTCACGCACAAGTGCATCTTTAGGCATTGGTAAGAAGTGCAGCGATCTTCGAGGTTGTATTCCTCGCATACATCAGGAACCACTGTATCCAGTTTCAGTAGACTCTTCACTGTTTCCTGATTATAGTTTCCTGAAGTATATTCACTGATTACGGATTGGTTGTGGTCTGTATAAATATCATGACCGAGTTCACATCTCATGTCTTTGCAAAGATCATAAATGAATTTCGGGCAGATATGCAATGATCGACACTTTGTAATGTTGCAGCCATCATCAGCCATGTGATCTTCGCAAATGATGAGCTGCAAAAATAGAATGAGGACATGCTTAAGTACATTTTAAAACGACAGCATTGCTAGTTTCATTTGCAGCATTTTGGCGAAAATAAAATATATGGCTACCCCGGATGCCTGAGGTATGAAATGCGCGCAAATGCATTACTTCCTCAATGTAAATTACACTCTAGGTCCTAGAGTGTAATTCCTGGAGTCTAGGAAGTAAATAGCACATAACCCGTACTCACCGTGTTATCATGGAAATGCCACTGACCCCTAGAGAACGGAAGTCCTGCAGAGTCGCTTAGGAGTCTGTTTCTTTACATAGTGAAGCTTTTAGTCAAGCTATGTATCGGAAAAGTTAATGTTAATATTTAAAAATACTGTGAGTGAGTACCATTGTTTTCTTCTGGAACATTATGGTGTAAAATGATAACCAAAAGCCTTCAGAGCGATCCTCAAAAGTTGAATTTCAGCACTGCCAAGGATTGAGAATCTTCAAAAGAAAAATGTTTGGCATAGGCCTGACCTGAAGATGGCCCATGTGTTAGGTCTAGGCAGAATGTTAGTGAGTCCTATAAGGAAGGGCGGGATGAATAAAGGAAGCTTTACACAAGTATCTGATATATGATCGTGACTGACTGACTGAATGACTGACGGTAATTCTAACCATGTTCTAGAAATGGTAGAAATCTGAAACTTGGTACATACAGGGTGACACAAAAGTTCTGTACACTCGGTTATCTCAACTTTTTATAACCATTTTTAAAGAACTCACAAATGGGGACAACGCTATTAGAAACTACAACCATTTCAACAGATAATGCCCGCAAATTCATTCAAAATGACCACCTTTTGCTGTGACACAATCGCGAAGTCTCTTTCGGAATGCATCGACTGCGGCACGCAGGGTTTCCTGGGGGATTTTGATCCATTCCGTTTGAGGGGCACGCTTCAGGGATTCGAGAGATGCATGGGGAGTAGCACAGGCTTTGCTCTCCAAGATGCTCCACACGCAAAAGTCCAATGGGTTCAGGTCTGGACTATAAGGAGGCCATTCTGCCGAGGTGATGAAGTCAGGGAATTCTTTTCTGCAGAAGGCCTGAGTGATTTTTGCCTTGTGGGCTGGCGCAGAGTCCTGTTGGAAAGTCCATTTGCGGTTTCCGAAGTGCTTTTTGGCCCAGGGCATTACAGTATCCTCCAGGATAAGGTCACGATAGGCAATCGCGTTGATCTTCATGCCAGACGGCACAAAAACCAGGGGCGTGCGCCCCTCTGCAGTGATACCCGCCCACACCATCACAGAAGCTGGCATCTGTGTTCGAGAGACACGTCGGAGGTCTTGAGAGATACCTGACGACTCTGCTGCCCATACTCGATCATTTTGAGAGTTAAATGATTGCTCGATCGTGAAGAGCTTCTCGTCAGAAAAGAGGATATTGCGATGGCAGCCATCTGCGAACCGACGGAGAAGGGCCTGCGATCGTTGCAGCCTAGTTTTCTTCGCTTGCTCCGTGAGATGTTGAGCGTTTTGGAGTTTGAAAGGCCGAAGATTCAGCTTGCTCTTGACAATTCGCCGGAGCGATTCGCGATTTATCTTAGTCGTTTGGGCCATTTTTCTCAGCGATTGCTTGGGATTTCGACGAAGCCGAGATCTAACCCTTTTGATGTTGGCAGTGGTTGACACAGACTTCGGTCGACCTGATCGATGACGATCTTCTGTAGAGTTTGTCTCAAGGAACCGCTGAATTGTACGTTTGATGAAGTTCCGGTTGTAGCCATTGTTCTGGAGCAGTCGGAAAATCTCGGTGGGAGACTTCCCAGCTTCGTGCAAACTGATCACAGCCGACCGACGATCTTCATTGGACAATGGCATGACGAAACTGATAGTTTCATCAGCACTTTGAGAATCCCCTAAGTCGCGCGTACCTTAAGCTACGTGTAGAAACCAAGCGAAACATATATGAACGTGGTAGCTTAGAATCGAGAACAGTTTTTTAAAGTGTACAGAACTTTTGTGTCACCCTGTATGTACCGTTTTGGATACAGAATTCAGAAAAAATCGGACATTGGAGGTACAAACCCTGGGGGTGCATATTTCGGGTGAAAAATTTTTTTAAAGATAGATTGTGACGTATGGAAATGGGATTCAGAGGCGGCTGGATGTCCCGGGGTTCGGTGGTGTAGTGGTAGCACATCTGACCGGCAATCAGAAGGTCCGGGTTCAATTCCCGGCCATTCTTTGGCTTTCCTTTGGCTTCTTTTGCCTTCCATGTCCGTTCCGTGAAATGCTGAATGTCTAGAGCAAGTAAATTGATACCTACTTTCATTAAGGTTTAAGGGTTTAATAGCTTTACATCAGACCCATTCAATTGCCCTTGTATTAAGTTCAAATACCCATTTTAGTGAAATTTAGGAAGTAAATATAATGGAGAATGAGAGGCAGTAAGATGGGCCATTTGAGCTGAATATTGTCCAGACTCCACAATCAGGCATATTTTTTTGGTACACCATTCTTTTTTTTAGGCCTTTTTGAAACCTGTATTCTGTCAACTCTCTTTAGATGTGAGAAGATTTAATACAAAATTACAAGATTTTTATAACCTTAATGGTTTATGTGCTCTTTATCTTAGAAAGTTAAACTGATCTATTTATAATTTATGATGTGCAATGTATGTCTAGGCTGCTTTGATATTTAATGATCCATTGGGCTTGAGATACTTGAAGTAGTCTTTAATTCCAATTCCATCCTTAAAGGAGTTTTTGTTAAAGTTTTCTACTTGAGAACATGCTTCATTTCCCTATGAATAAGATCACTATATTTTATTGATCCTGGAATATATTTCTTTGGAGTCACTGTGAGAGTGTCTTGTGAAATACTTGTAGGGTAGTCATGCAACTCCTTGAGAAGAATGGAGTCTTAATTCTAAAAATAGTGTTGCTACTCTATTTTTACCCAACATCACAGCATATTTAAATTGTTGCATGAATTGTCTACTATATTTTAAGTGCAATTTTTCAAGAGAAAGGAACCAGCAATTACTCATGGAAGGTCCAGTATATAAGAATTATTGGCTGACTCATCCAGCATTATATTATTTCAGTTATTCTTCTTGATATTGAGGTGTAAAAGTTATCTGAAGAGCTGAATGGGCAAAGTGAAGTTAAAAGTGAATCCTTGCAGTTCTCCATTATCTGTTTAAGTAATCCAGAAAGGCTCACTGGATTACTTGACAGTGTAATGATCCTCACTATGCTCATAACAGAAGGGCAACAGCTGTACACTTCACTATATTGTGCATATTACATTCAATATTCCATCATGATGAATATTAATCTCTGAGTTTCAGAGTGTAAATATTGAGTAGTGTAAGTATTGAGAGTGTAAGTATTGAGAGTAGTTTGGCAGTTCATAGTGACTAATGTTTAGAGAATGAGTGTGAGGAGCTGGAACTACATGAGTGAACCTCTGATGAATCCTGCTCTAAGAGGATAATGTGGTTTCTTTGGTTGTGGTTCATGTTGACATTCTGGAAATATTAATATGAGGGGTAATTGTCTAAAATGGCTAAATTAATGAATCTCTTGTGCTTGAGAATTTTTTGGTTGAATTGTATTACTTGAAAATTTCTACAAGGGAAGGAGTCATTCCAAAAGCCACAGACACAAAACGTAGACAAATCTACGTTTATTCTACTTCGATCGTATTCCCATTTCCACGTCGAGTCAACGTATACTCAACGTTTCCAGGTCGATAAATATACGTACATTCAACGTCTATTCAAAGTTGATGTGCAACGTAGACTGCATCTATCTGATACTGTTCTACAAGTCCGCAGTATATACATTCTACATGGACACCAATGCAGAATTGTTAACGAGAAATGCAAACTGCGACTGAAGATAAGGTGATCTTAGTTACTGGGATTATCCCTCCCTAACATTGCTCCAGCCACACTCACATGACTCTCACGGAATGCCGAATCCAGGAAATATAAAATTATGGCTCGCCAACGCTAATTTTCCGATGACGGAAATTTCAGTTGAGAATGATGGATTAGGGACATGAACGTAGTCGATTTCGTCTGTTGGACCTTAAATGGACTTCGCAATAACCGAGGTTTCGTTACAACCGAGTTCGACTGTATTTTTGCCATTGAGTAAAACCTCGTACTTCCTTTCACACATCAGCGGGTTTGGCGAGCGCGTGAATATGACCTTGAATTTCGTTGGTGTTTTTTCGCTCTATGTAGGAGTTTTAACTCAGCGATATGTTACCTAGGTTAAAATATGTTTAAAACATTGATGCATTCCTAGTAAAATTGGAAGAAGGGAACAGAAGGACCTGGTTCTTGAGCCCTTGGCTCAAGGACTTGGTTCTTGTACTCGAATTGTTTAAAGGATTCATTGATAGATCTAAGAGTTGCATTTTACTCTAACCCGTCATCAAGTTTTGGCTTCATCTTTTTCCTAAAGTGTGCCATTGTCATGTGAAAAATATCAAATTGCTTCTTTTTTAACAGTCATTTGAAACTAATGTTTCGCGAGGAGTCTCACTCGTGCATGAATATCAGTCTTCATCTGGATATGATTCTGCAAATTCTAAAAAGAAAAATATCTCACCGTCATATTTTCCTGATTTTTCTTAGGATCGGTTTGGAGAATTTGCGCCTGACGTTGGCGAACTGATGGTTTGGGAGTGGAAACGTCTTTCCAAAATTCCCGTCTTGATGCATATCTCGGCATTGGCATCGACTCCTCTTCTTGGCTATTGTCACTTCCCCTCCTGTTGTTTTGCTGTGTTTTCCAATCCAAAATTGCCAGCAAGTTCGAGCATTTTCTCTTCAGTAGTAATCTCACATCTTTTATGGCTTCCTGCATGTTCACATTAGCTTTTTCAAGTAATGTTTGACATTGAATATCATGTACGGAGTGATTTAAATTGCACCCATCACAGGTTCCCATGATATAAGCTGCACATATGTGCAACTTCAAGCACCGATCACTTCGATCGCAGCATTTTCGCAGGTTATAATCTTCACATATATCGGAAATCACTGGTCTTTGCTTCAACATATTCTTCACGTCAGGTAGCGTGTAGTAATGTCCCAAAAAACATTTTGTGAGAAGGAGGAAGTTTCGTCTTGTATAAATATCATGGCCGGCCTCGCATTTGTCGTCTTCACAATGACTAAAAATGTATTTCGGGCAGATATGCAAGGACTGACACGATTTCTTGTCACAGCCATCGGGAGTCATGTGATCCTCACAAATGCCCACCTGGAAATTATTTCACACACTTCATTAGCTTTTCTTTTCTTTTCAGCATCTCTTAAGGTGGAGCGCAGTTTCTCGAATTTGAATATAATACGGCCCCTTTAAACCGTACATAGGAAGCAGAAGATTTTGGCTGATTTTAATGGTATTTTGCGTTCTCGTTAAAAGTCTCCTACCTCCACCAAAGTTTCAGAACAGTCTGGAACTTCCGTGGGACCACTATAACCAGGAAACACTGGCTGAGTGCTGATCAGTATTCATTCCATGTGCGTCAGTTTCGATACTCACGTTACGTGAGCGTTACGAGATCATCATTCGTTCTTGCCATCCTTTGGGTCCAAAGCTCGGATTGAGGCTTGCGGCGAAATCGGTCGAATATGGCACAAGGACTAAGAGGCATTGGCTCTTCCGATGAAAGGAATTCAAATATCGAACCGATTTCACTCGTTTTGCCCGAACGCGTGCAACGACGCCAAAGGAGGATGAACATATTCCTTCATGCACCAATCGAGACGTGTTCGGTCGAAAAACACAACGAGGAGTGACATTGAAAATCGTTCGAAGGAAAATGGGTCGATATTAGCCGGAGTACCATTCGCCGCTGATCGAATGTAGCAAGTGCGGTCCACCCAGCACCCACCCAGTGCTCGGTGGACCCGATCGCTCTTCATGGATGACGATCGGTCGCTCAGAAACGAATACTTTACACCACACTCATTATTGTTTTTGAGATATGGCATTGTCTCAATAAACATTAACTTAAATAAAACTTAGCAACGATTTTCTTCAGATGTGGTACCTTTTGCATGAAGACAATGAATACATTGACAATGACAACATTTGGTCACGTTTCTAGGAGAGCCGCCATTTCAACTAGCTTGTCACGCATGCCCAGTATTGCACAGACATCAATCCATGCATGCAATGGATACCTCATAGCCGTAGTATAACTCCACAAAAAAGTCATTCGACCCAAACAATAACTTATCTACAGCAGGCCTTACAACTTTCGTTACTACGTTTATTGAACAACCCTCGTACATCAGCGTGTGGGCTGCCTTTCGAACTGAAGAGTCAATCACACAATTTGCTTCAGACTCCCTCTGTGCTGCATTGCTGTGGAACATCTACAATCGCGACCTCCTGCCGACTGAGATCGATTTGGCCCTGTATGGACATTGTGGAAACTGCAGTAAGATCATGTTCCAAAGCTTAAGTTGAAGGTGGTAACAAATTGGAGGGCAGAGAATGGGGTTCAAAAACGCCTTCCACATAACTCAACCCGATCAAAAACATGTGGAAAGAACATAAGATGTGGTAGCAAAGTAAGTTACATCAGAACTCATCGGTCTCTGGTGTCGGCAATTAGTCATCGCTTCGTTGGCTTCATTGATAACGTTAGGAGGGATACAGACTTTTAAACGAGAACCGTATCTACCTTTGGTGTTTACTGTATGCCATTATTTATACAATTAAAGTACTTCTCTTTGCGATAGATACATGATATAGATTACGTGAGTAATGGTTGAGGAATTTCACGATCTGCCTACTAAGCTATTTTGCCTACTTTGAAATTGCTAAATTCTGGAAACATGCGCTCCAGGCATTCTCATCAACAGGTGAACTTTTCCCTACTGCTAAAGGTACCTACGGTAGATTATAACAGCTGATAATACGTATGCAATTCAACTAAATGACTCACCTCCGTTTGTTCGTCAGTTGAGGTTGAGGCTGACAGTTGAGGATTGAGAGGATCGTCCTGTTAGGGTAAATCTTAAAGGTTAGTCAATGATGTAAAATGCAATGTATCAGCACAACAATTAAGAATGTTATGATGAGTGCATATTTTTATCATGCAGCTCTCTTCAGGATGCCTACCGGTTCGTATTCTGGAGGAGGTGGGAAAGGAGGTGAGGTGTCGGCCATCCCAGACGGCGTTCAGTACCAACTCTGCTGCAAAGGGTGTAGCTACAAAGAGCACGACCAAAAAAAAAGTTATCATGTTGCAATTAAGTGGAACCGTGTCAAATTTTGACACAGTTTATTCCCTGAAAGTATATTCATAGGTATTTGGAGGAAAACAGCATACATATGCCTAATATGCCTTATGAATACATTTTTGAACCTTACATAGTTTTTCACTTGCAAAAAAATTAAAGTAACTCTTTCAGATTGCTTAGTGGAAGCTATACGAGATGCAGTCATTTCAACATATCTGTACATCCATACAACCACACTATGTTAGAATACACTAAGGAGATTTATGGTAGGTGTCGCCTCTAGCCTATAAAGCTTTCGCCCCTCAAGGACTTAGGCCAAGTAGTCTTTAGGCCTATATCCTTTTGCGTTTCCAGATTATAGGCTTGATAGCCGATCAGTCTATGAGCCTATTACTATCCATGTCATAGGCCAGGCACGTTTCAGGTATCGTCCATTCAACTTATTTTGCGTACAAGCCTGTGCCTTTGAAGGAACTAAGCAGGGTGGGATGCGTTAAACAGCTTAACAGTATGTGATGTGATTCGCCCGTGTAAGAATAGCAGCAACGCTGCGTATGTCTGCACTGATCTATGAGGTAATTGAAGGTATCAATGCCGAGAGGTGAGTTGCCTTAATTGCAGAGCAACATTAGGCTGTTAACACTGCGCAGAGAGAAGCGCGTGTATGCGGCGAACCTTTAATATTGCTCGAGTTGCGTTGGCTAGAGCGCTCAACGTCTTTCCAGCCATTACGCATGATCGCGACGCAATGAATGCGTAATGCTCTGTAGACCACTGGTTGGCTTTTCATTTCGAACCAGAGAAAGGCAAACTTCGGCAATGTTGTTGTCATGATCACTGCACGGTGTTCCATTCGAACCCATTGGGGTTTCCGCTGATGGGGAAAATGAAAGCACTCGCAATTTTCCATGAGCTTAATAGACAGTGCAACGGCACAAACGAGTCTGCTTCCTTTTGGTGCAATAATTGTTGACATTACCGATAATGGTCCTTACTGCTTCAAAACATCCAGCGAGGTCTATCATTTGACTACGATCAGTCGACATCCATTTGATTATATCGTGTATGAAACATTTCCAAAATACTGACCGATTTTAGCTCTCCGTACGATTACGAAGCGATCGTGTCTACAAATAATATGATGTACGAGTTGTTTTTATAACGACATAGGGTCTGTGATGCCGAAGTGAGAAGCAAATGCGCCCATTATGTGTTCCAAGAATGAGCACTAGAGTTTGGTCAATAAGGACGTGTTGTTTCGATTGGAAGACGAATTTTGGACACCACATCACAGTATCGACATTGTGATGAACGATGATGGTGGTGATGACGCCGATCGGCCACATTTTCGGTTCAATTTTTCAAATATCTCAATACTTGGGTCTCTTTCCGCACTCTTTAAACTTATAAGACTCCGTACAGGCTCCAGATTTGATAGGCGTCTCCATGCAAAGGTCGCTCTCAATGATCGTGAAAGACCTAAACGTAAATGTAAAGGGTGTCCCAACAAGAGCGCAAGATTTAATTTTGTAATAAAAAGCATCATTTATTCAAAAAGTGCTGATATTTTTATTTCAGTATAAAGCACACACTGCGAGTAATTGTTAATTAATTAAAGCACACACACTGCGATCGACTCTGCTTGCCAGCAGAGTCGTGGGGGACATTTGTCGGATATTGTGTTCCACAATTAATCGCAGTGTGTGTGCTTTATACTGAAATAAAAATATCAGCACTTTTTGAATAAATGATGCTTTTTATTACAAAATTAAATATTGCGCTCTTGTTGGGACTCCCTTTATTAATGCTGGACATTTTACCCCTACGATCCGCCTCTCTGGTCTAAGCCTCAGTTGCCTTAGCCTGAAACGCGATGCCTACAAGGCTATGACTTTTCCTGCCATAGGCAAGGCAAAATGACTCGCGAACGTACACAAAAATGAGAATCTCCGTGAGCGGTATGCAGAATGTTAATATAATTGGGTTTCAAATAAGAAGGAGGCCATGGCTCTTAGTCTAAGGGTAGCCGAGAGTAGGGGACTATAAGTTTCCATTTCATTTGAACACCCAAAGTAGTCGAGGTGATCACAGATGCGCTTCGTGGCTGCGTTCACTTGCTGTCTAGAGTTTCACTGGACACGTCACCTCAAGTTAGCATACCGTTCTATCTTTGCCAACGTCAATTCCCTATCGAGTTTACCTACGATACGAGAATAACCAAGTCTCAGGGACAGATAATTAATCAAGTCGGATTACTACTTGCAGAGGTAGAATCCATGCATGACATTTGTAAATTGCCTGCTTGCGTCTCAGGTTATCGATGAACCGAAGCAGCACGAAGCTGAGACTGAAACCATTACCGACGATGGAGTCTTTGAAGAAGCAATTCTTTGTCAAATCCGTTTGTAGGGATAATTTTTGTTCATTATGATATAAACCTTCAGTTTTGTTCCCACGTTTGTCCCGTTCCTTGATCGTTCCCTGTTCCTTCTATATTTGTTTACTTTACCCATGCTGAGCAAATTTTGGTTAGAATTTGCAATATTTGGAAGTTGTAGCAGGCTGTGCCTCAGCATCTCTTCGATGCATAATTTTACATCGTGAACTTTAGGTCAATTTTTGGCAGCGGTAACTTTGCTAAGACTTTGCTTTGTTGATGAACATTTATATAAAAAAGTACATGTACGAGTAGGTCACAATTGCGGCCATAGGCCGCTAGTTATATTGGAATACGCTAAAGAGATTCGTGGTAGGTGAAGTCTCTAGCCCATGAAGCATTGATAGATTGGTAGAATGATAGACCTATATGTCCCTCAAGGACATATAGGTCTATCGACTACCTAGCCTAAGCCTTTACTTTCCCAAATCATAGGGTTAGTAGCCAAGAGGCAAATAAGTCTTTTACTCTTCATGTCATAGGCTTGGCGCATTTTGAGACTCGTCCATGCAGCTGTATGGTTTACGTATCTGTGCCTCTCCAGGACATAAGCTGGGCGGGATGAATTAAACAATTCAACAGAATGTGATGCAATGCGTCTGCGTAAGAGAAACAGCGAGACTGCGTAGGTCTACACTGACCGATGAGCAACTAGAATATATTAATGCCGAGAGGAGAGCTGCATTAACTGTAGAACATCATAAGAGTTTTAACGCTGTGCGAAGAGCAGCGCGTGTATGCGTCGAACACTTAACGATACTCCAGTTGCGTTGACTAGGGCGCCCAACGACGACATTCCAGCCGTTTCTCATGATCGCGACCCGAATGATGTGGAATGCTCTGTTGAGAATTGCTTGGCTTTTCATTTCGAAGCGGAGAAGGGCGAACTTCGGCAAAGCTGTTATGATCAGGTTACAGTTTTCCAGTCGAACCCATTTCTACTGAAGTCGAAAACTCTGTCGATGGAGGAAATAAAAACGCTCACAATTTTCGCGAGTTTAACTCAGAGCACAACAGGGTAAACGCGTTTGCTTCCGTCCTGTGCAACGATTGTTAATATTACCCATAATGGTCCTCACTACTTTAAAACTTCCGGCGAGGTCTATCATTTGAGTATAACCGGTCTACATCCATTTGGTAATGTCGTTCCTCCGCTAAATCAGTCAGCAACTAACGTATGCTCAACTCTACGCTTACGATAAGGTTGGAGCGGTTCAAATTCTGTGGCGCATGAAAATTCGGAATGGAAAGTGCGTCTCTGTTTATTATTAATGGAGCAGGTGGCACTGGCAAATACTTCCTGTACACTGCTCGAATTCACATACTGCATGGAACTGGGCAATGTCTTGAGCGTTGCGTGCCGACTGATATTTCTGCAAATGTTCTACCTGGTGGTATAACACGTCGCAAAACATTCGACCTGCCAATGGATTGGCTCGAGCACGAAAGGTTTCGTCCATTGCAAAAAAAATCAGGCGATGATTCGAGCTATCGACGTCATCATTTGGGATGGAGCGCCCGCTGACGCGCTGGCAACGCTGGAACGGGCGTTGCGAGGCTCAATGGACGATGACCGATGCAGTGGGAAAGTAGTTGTGCTGGATGGTGATTTCGCCAAGTGTTGCCAGGGGTCCGCAAATCATCTCGCAGTTAAATCATTGCGACTTGCGTCAAAATGAGCTCGTTGTGGCTATCGTTCCGAACGATTCGTTTGACATACATCCGCGCTGCTGCAAATGAAATTCGATTGACTTGTTTGATTCCATTGTTTCTTTGATGTGGGCACTGAAAGACAAACACCAGTAAAGGCTGACCCAGCTGAGCTCTTCGTGCGTTTACCAGGCGAATGTATCTCAGATAATATGGTGAACGAGCTGTTTCGGCAAGGACATAGGGTCTGTGATGCCGAAGTTAGAAGCAAACCCGCTCATTCTGTGTCCCAGGAATAATAACTCCAATTTGATCAATGATTACGTGTCGTCCCGATTGGAAGGCGAATTTCGGACACATCAGAATATCAAAATTATGAAAAACGATCATGCTGGTGATGACACCGACCGGAATCTGTATTCAGTTGAATTCTTCAACAATCTGAATACTCACGGTCTCCTTCCGCACACTCTAAACATAAAATCGCAGCTATCCTAATGCGTCTACGGAGTCGTATGATTGGGAACGACCTTTGCAACGACAAGTCTATGATCGTGAGAGACTTGAGCGCAAATGTTTTAACATATTGCGTACCGGATATCAGGTCATCCCATAAGTAATATGGTTTCTTCGCATTGCCAAACTTGTGTCTTGTTTATACGTGTATCTGTGCATATCTCATGGAATATTTCTATGCTAACTTGTGTAGACGTTAGTCTTCAGTCTACGTTTAGGTTTTAGCAATTTAACTGCGCCCCGTTTTTCTTAGACTTTAAAAACAAGATGGAGGTGTCAGAGGAACGCATTCGGCACATAATGCTTTATGAATTTAAGAAATGGAATAACGCGACTGCAGCCACGAAAAACATTCAAGATGTTTTTGGTGAGAAAAACCCTAAATGCGAGGAAATGCCAACGGTGGTTCCAGAAGTTCAGGTCTGGTGATTACAGCTTAGCCGATGAAGCGCGTTCAGGCCGACCTGTTTAGTTCGATGATGACCTGCAGATAGCCCCACTAATATATTGTCCTGCTAATGCGTCGATTCAAAAACGGCGCTTGCATTTCACGGGAATGCTGTGAAGCGCAAATGTTTTCCGATCTCTAAGATTGTCTGGTGACAACACATGTGGAACCCACTTTCCAAGTTTTGACACTTTTCCCAGCCATTGTTTCCCGTCGTTTCCTGTCCCGTCGTTTCCTAGCGGCAATGAACGGAGAAATGGGTCGGATTGTGTTTCTGGGCAACTTCTTCAACAGTTACAGCAGGATCTTCTTCAAATGTGGCTTTCTGCAGGTCATCATCGAACTCAACAGGTCGGCCTGAACGCGCTTCATCGGCTAAGCTGTAATCACCAGACCTGACCTTCTGGAACCACCGTTGGCATTTCCTCGCATTTGGGGCTTCCTCACCAAAAACGTCTTGAATGTTTTTCGTGGCTGCAGTCGCGCTATTCCATTTCTTAATTCATAAAGCATTATATGCCGAATGCGTTCCTCTGACACGTCCATCTTTGTTCTAACGTCTAAGAAAAACGGAGCGCTGTTAACTTGTTAAAACCTACACGTAGACTGAAGACTAAGGTCTACGCAAGTTACCATAGAATGTTCAATGAGATATGCACAGATACACGTATAAACAAGATACAAGTTTGGCAATGCGAAAAAACAGCATTACATATGGGACGACCTGATAGTTTACCCCGTCTGTCCGCCGCTCCGATCTAAGCCTCAGATGCCTTAGCAAAAAGCTTTTCCCATTTTAATTGGAACCTCCTAGTATTAGGACTTTGTATATAGACCTCGCCGGAAGTTTTAAAGTAGTAAGGACCATTATCGGTAATATTAACAATCGTTGCACCGAACGGAAGCAAACGCGTTTGCCCTGTTGTGCTGTCTGTTAAAGTCGCGAAAATTGCGAGCGTTTACATCTTCTCCATCGACAGCGTTTACAACTCAGGCTGAAACTTCAATGGGTGTCCTAGCCAACGTAACTGGAGTTCGTTAAGCGTTCGGCGCGTACACGCGCTACTCTCCGCGCAGCTTTAACACTCTTCTGATGCTCTACAGTAAATGCAGCTTTCCTCTCGGCATTGATTGCCTAGGGATATTACGTTCGCAAACCGATTCAAAACGTCATTTACTTAGTAAATTTATAAGCATGTTGCAATATGGGCACAGAAAAACCGAAAGGATCCAACTCCTTTGAATTGCCTCCCTTCCCTTGGAAGTAAGCGTGAATAAAAAGTTATTTTACCTGCTAGCAAAGGTTTCCAAACCTTTCCTAGGAAGACACAAATATGATCACAGCCACCTCACTGAACTGTCTTGCCTATATATGAAATGAAGTTCAATGGAATGTGCCACTCTAGCACAGAGAGGAAAAAGAACGTCATAGGTGGTGCGCGCGGTGATGTACGCTGATGGTCTCTTAAGGAGCTCATGTTAACGCAACAAATCACAACGCTCGTGTGCGATAACACCATTCCCAGATACGGTCATGAAGATATGATATTGTGCAATTGTTCCTTCATGTTGCAGCCTATCCAACAAGATGGACTTCTAAACGGTCAGATGAAATCTATAATAAAGGAGAGTCACGCTCGCTTTCATGTATGATATGGCCTAGGGAATAGGATAGCTGTTTTTAGTTTCATCGGAAATGGACACAAATTATGTGCTCGTATAGTACGTGTGACTCATATCTACATATGATGTCACTATGAAAAGCGATATAACGAAATATTGTAAGTCTTAATACGAATTTGGAGCGTTTAATGTAGCACATATATTGCATACTATTAGGTGTCCACCACAAAGAAAACTATCATTTTCATCGTTGAACTCTATTCAGCATGTTTCAAAGTTCTGCTGGCAAATTTACAAATTCGAAATCATAACCTTATGGATGAAGGCAAGGAAGAAGCATGTGTTCGCGCAAAAGGATTCCGAGGCACAAGACAGACTGGCCATTATAAGTAGGGCTGTCACGATAGATCGATGCATCGATACCACTATCGATAGTTGGAGGTATCGATAGTTTTGTTTACTATCGCGATGCATCGGCGAAATTTTTGAAGGGGAAGTGTTCCATTGGATTGAGGCGAGTACAGTACAATCCAGTCCGTCGCGGGTCGCGGGATCCGGGCAGGGAAAGGAAGAGGCGACGTGGCCCGCTTGGGTTTGCGATTTCCTATCATTATCAAATCTTGGAAATGCTGGGACTGACTATATGAAAGACAAAAAGAAAAAAGGGAATCGGAGACAGGAAGCGGGAAAAGAGAGGGAGGGACGATCGGGAATTTTTTTTTCTCTTCCGTTTCAGTCTTCAGCTCGATCTCATAAGGTGCGTGCTGTGAAAGTGACCTATTCTTTTACTCTTTTGATTTCGAAACTTACATTGGCTAATCCCCCTCTCTAAACTCCTGTCTTTCCCTTTACCCTTTCCCCTGGCCAGGATATTGGAACACGATGTCGACGTAAAACAACGCCGGCGCCATGGAAAGGGTTAATATGCAGTCTTACGTTTTTATATTTGACATGCCCTAGGGCATTTTACCTTTTACTTAAGCTTCACCTTAAGTGAAAATTTTACATGCACGGCGCTTGAATCATCCTATCTCTGAATTTTTGTTTTGAAGGATGGCAAATGCTATTTTGGCGTCGAGGTCGAGCAGAGCGACTGAGAAAATTTTGATAAGAAATCCATCGAATGTCAAGAGCCTTGTATGGGAGCACTTTCGCTTTTACTCGATGAATGGCCAGACCATCGCTCGGGACATGAAACGTAAAGTGGTGTGTGTTCAGTGTAGGATGGAAATCTCATATCCGGTAAATACAGCAAATCTCAGTGATCATCTTAATCGCCGTCATTCCGCCATATTATTGTACGGAGAAGAGGTAGCCAATGTCAGAGGGCAAAAACGACTCACAGATTTCATACAGCAGAAAAGGGAGAAGTGGAATCGAAGCAGTGCCGAATCCCAGACTATGGACCGAGACATAGCATACTGGATCGCAGAGGATGGTCTGCCTTTATACCTAGTGCAGAAATCTGGGTTCAAGAAGTTCATGGCGAAGAGATTCCCTCAGTATGATACTTGCAGCAGGGCACATCTCTCGTCTTTAATCGACAAATTATATGAAGAAAGGCGGGGGATCCACCTCACAGAACTCTCTCAAATACCCAGCCTCGCTATCACGACGGATCTATGGACGTCTTTGGCCAATGATTGTTATCTTTCTCTCACGGCTCACTTCATTTCCTCGAATTGGGAGCTTAAGCATGTTGTGTTGGGGACTTTTCCGATGCCAGAAGGAGAAAGTCATTCTGCCGATACAATAGAAGCCAAACTCCAAGAACTGCTTGAGAGTTGGAATGTGAACCTGAAAGTGATGTGCTGTGTCACGGACAATGCCAAGAATATAGTGAATGCTTGCTGTCAGTTGGGACTTCCTAATCTCTCTTGCTTTGGGCACAACATTAATTTGGCTTTGAAAGCTGGAACTGTCCAACAGATCGCAAGGGTGTCCCTTCTGCTAAAGAAATGCAGATAACTCGTTGGGCACTTCAAGCATAGTGCCACTGACACGTCTGTGCTTCGCATGGTTAGGGAAGAAAAGCAGTGCCCTTCTCATGAATTGATACAAGATGTGCCCACGAGATGGACCTCGACCTACGACATGCTTGTCCGCATACTAGAGCTCCGACGTGCAATTGATGATGTCCTATCCACGCACAAGAAAAAGGAAGTACGTGATCTGGCTTTCAATCCGGAAGACTGATATCAAGCGCAAGAGCTTCGCGATGTAAGTCTTTGAGAAGAGCCCCCCGCCTGCAGTTCATGAAATCCTGTTTCCCTTTCCTTTTTGTAATTCCAGGCATTGGCTCCTATTGTTAAGTCCCTCCAGGCACCGACAGCAGAAACTTTCGTGTCAGTTTCTTTCGTACTCCCAATGCTTCATGAAATGAAGGTAAGCGTCCGACATTGAAAGAAAAAAGCTTAGCTATCATCGAGTCAAACTAATATAGATAATTTGGTACCCAGGAAGTATACCTGAAGAGGAAAGAGGACGACACACCGATTGTTCATAATTTCAAGCGACTGTCATTGAAAAATCTCACTGGCAGGTACAATCGCCCAGAGGAACGGGACATTTTGGAGTTCGCTTGTTTCTTGGATCCTCGTTTCATTGGTGAATTAATTTTCCCTAGTTACTGCTTATTCTCGCGAATGGAAATAATTTCAATTCTAGATATTATCTCGTAGAATCTCCTGTCATCACTCAAGATGTGACTTCTCGCGTGCGAAAGAGATTTACTCAATGAACCACGGGTGTATCTCATCTGTCCAAGCACGCGTCAGTGAAACTCCTCATCACACATTTCACTTGGAACCTTCCTGCGACATGGAAGAAGAAATCCTCGACGATCCTGGATATGCAAACGCTCCACCACCTAAAGTGGGCGCATTCAGTTGCGATTCGAGCTATAACCCAAGTCACGGCACGAAACACCGAACGCATCGGGTGATGACGCAGGAACCTGACTCGAGTTACGTGCTATGACCCTATCTCTGAGATCGAGTCATTATCGTCGGGTCATCACTCCAAACATGGCGACATCCATGGAAGACTTCCAGCGGCGAGAGTACGTACACAGATTCGGGGAAACGTGCAAATGAAGTTGTAAATGATGCAAAAGGATGTCACGACGGTTGTTCTTTTCTTTCACCTAGCTAATATGAATTGTAATATTCCGAAATTGCTTTTGAGAAGTGGATAGCCCTCCTCAAATTTGCTTCGAGAGGATTCCAAATTGGTATGGAATATTTTTTATTGCTGGCTGAGGTGACGACTACCTTGAGTGGCACCACGATGCAATAAACAAGAGGGTGAGGTCGAACTCGGATATTGTGAATATCCCGGAGAGGTAACTTGATCTTGAAGAGCATTCTATACCTCTTCACAATTTTCTTATTTCAACTCCCTCTATTGTTGCTACTACACAGAAAAGCAGCTAAAATTCGCTGATTACATGACCCAATGCATTCAGAAGGTTGCGTCAGATGTCAAAGTGGGCTATGCCCCGAGTCATGACTCGCCCAGTTAGATCGAGTCACAACTGAATGCGCCCAGTGATGAAATCTGAAGGGCTCATGAAACTACTCAGCCATATGAAAGCCTCGAACGAGAATAAACAAACAAAGATCGACAAAGTGGGATTGTACGAGGCAGATACCAGCAGGAATGGGGAAATCAACCCATTGGAATTCTGAAGAGAGAACGCTAGAAGATACCCAAAGCTCGCGCAAATGGCTAGGAAATACCTGGCCATTCCTGCGACGTCTGTGCCCAGTGAACGCCTCTTCTCTCGAACGGAAAATATTGCTACAAAGTTGCGCTGCTCTTTGCTCCCAGAGAATGTCAACAAACTTAGTTTCCTTTCAGTTATGATGGCAGCTGAGAGTGAATAAATTCATATTATTGGATCCTGAGGGGCAACATAATGATTTTTTCCCCTCATATGATTTATCAGCCGGGATACCTGACCGCCACCTGCTTCCCGGAGCCTTTGTTTTTGATCCGATGCATTGATACACTATCGATAGTTCAGGTCGATGCATCAATGTTCTGAAAACAGCTATCGTGCCAGCCCTAATTATAAGCTACTGTCTCATTCGTTCCCTAGAACCCTGAATTATTGCTCTTCCTATTCAAACACGAATTAAATTCGAAAAAGAGGACCCGGTGTCGTCAACCTCGAATAGGGCTTGGGAATCCAGGCGGTTTCATGTTTCCCGGGGGGGGACACTCCATTGCTCAGGTTTCTGTCGAAGTGGGATTCCAAGACGCTTCGAAACACCTTGCTTGCATCAATCAACACCCAAAGGGGAATAAATTAATTGCTGGTGCTTCTAACATATTATGAGAACCCACTACAAAATGGATATATTGCTTTTAATTTTTTTAAAAATTATTAGAACTTTCTGTAGCGCTGACGGAGACTGCCGTGTTTTAGTCATTTTGCGAATAATTTTGCCTAGCGTATGGTCGAAAAAGTCATGGCCTAGTAGGCATCAAGCTTTAGGCTAAGGCAACGAGGCTTAGGTCAGATAGGCGGATCGACCTGGTAAAATGTTTGGTACGCAGTGTTAACATATGCCAAAAATACCTAGAAAAGCTCAGAAGGAGCTTAACTCTTTTGGAAATAAAAGCCTCCACTACTCAATGCGAGAGACATAAGCGCACTTGAAATATTGCGTAATAGCTAAATTGGAGACAGTACTGCATTAAACCAAATTGCAGATTAAATGTATCATTATAATGGGCAAGCTGTGTTTGAGTTCCCTAGCGAGCCTTGTTTCTCTTGAGGCATTTTGCAAAATGTTATGTAAATACATGTTCCGAAAACAACTGCTGTAGAGAGGCGGCGGACTGAGAATCTATTCCATAGTTCCTTGATCGCCCTATCGGAACTCCTATATGTGTCATGTTTTATACACTGCGGGGCAGAACTGTCCGCACGTTCTGCAACTTCCGCTTTGGGATCATTAACCTCGGTTTGGGAATATTGAAGGACTCTGCGACAAACCCTTTGTAGTCAAACTCTTCTTCCATTAGTGTCTTATGTTTTATTAGAATCCATCCAGCAATTACGGAGAAATATCAACTGAAAGCAAATGACAGCATTCGGACAGTTTAGTCCTCCATGTCGAAACTCCATCTTTATTCACTTACTCAAGAAATACAATACTATATCCACATCCCTCAGGCTTTAATGACGGCCTCAAGTCGGCTAGGGATGCTTTCCACTTATCTTCGACATGTTTTATGGTCGATATTGTTCCACTTTGTTTGAGCCCGCTCTCACACTTCCAGCATACCTTTGGTCGGTTCCTCGTATAGGCTGAGGCGCCGCTTGAGCTGTGTACAGAGATACTCGATGGGGTTTAAGTCTGGAGACTGAGCAGACAATCCAGGATTTCGAACGACTGTTCATTCAGTCACTGTTGGACACTCTTCACCGTATGTTTTGAGTCGTTCTCATGCTGGAAAATAACTCTGTTAACGTCGAGATCTTACCAGCCCATCGTTTGCAGCAATTCGTCCTCCAGGATGGACCTGTAGACCTGCTAATACATGGCATCGTTGAACTTGTACATGTAACCGGTTCCTTTGATCGTCATGCAGCCAAAGATCTTGATCGAGCCGCCTCCGTACTTGACAGTCTACTCGACGTGTCGAGCATGCCGGCATTCCCCCTCACGGTCCCAGTACCAGGCGCGTCCAACCGAGCCAAAACTGTTCATTTTGGTCTAATCGGACGAAATTACTCGCTTCCAGTAATCAATCACCCAATACATATGGCGTCTATCGAATTCCAGGCTGTAGGCGGCTTTGACGTGATCGTTAATTACTCCTCATCACTAACAGAACGCTAGCGTGTTCGAGGTTACAATGACTCCGTTGACTCCTTAATAATATTATGCATTTATTATGACAAACAGTATTGGGGGAGATCCACGAAGATAAAGGTCTGGAAGGATGGTGGGGAAATACATAGAGGCTGATTGGTCAGCATCCTATGCAAGAAATATAGGAAAGACAATACCTGTGTAATTGAGACTGAGACAAAACAACACTATTACTTGAAAGCTGGCTCGTTATTCCCAAGGGGGTTGTTATTATTGTTGTTGTCCCACCTTCGAGGTGGGACAACCACCATGTTCCGACTACATGGCTCCCGATCCAACTACTACCTTGACACACACCCCTATACGCACTCACTCAACATTACTCTTGATATGACTACCCTGCTCTACTCTCTCTCTCTGCTTTGCACCTTCTCGCTCGCGCGGTCTTTTATAACCCTTTCTTTAAGACATGCATGCAAGTTCATCCATCCGACCCGATTAGCAAGGTGATTCTTAATAGGTACCTCCTACAAGGCGAACCTTGATAATTGCTGCCGAGTTTCGGCGCTTATTTCTTTTCTGATGCACTTCAACCGGTTTCTTGGAGGGCATGGCGAATGGTTTTCAAGCTTACCTCGGCTCTCACGTCGTCCCTGAGCTGGTTGGCGATTTTTGTGGCTGTTTCCAGCTGGATAGAGGTGACAGCACGGAGAAATAACCGCTTGTCTTAAGATGACAGCTTCTGGGGACAACCGCCAGGTCTTCAAGGCTAATATCCCCAGCTCTGAATCTTCTGAACCAAGTGCGAACGGTCTGGACAGTCACAGCATGGTCCCCGTAAACGCCGCAAATCTCACTTGCAGTTTCCTCTGCCCCGATGCCTTTTTTGAAGCAGTGCAATATCACATGCCGAAAACGTCTCCTCTGGTTAACCATCTTTCAGCACGCACAAAAAAATAATGAAGCGGTTTATCCGCAAACAAAACACACTGTCAGGAAGAGAAAAGACACGTGAACGTGAAAAAAAAAGGAGCCGGCAGAACGCACTATCCACTGTTCTATTGCCTAGCAAAGCCATTCGCGCGAATTACGAAAGAAACTTTTGGGACAACCTAATATTACAGGGCATACGTAAATTGCCAGTGACGAGTATGATGGCGCCCCTCCTTGAAACGTGGTCAAATGTGTGGAGTGCTATTCGTTTTATTCATGGAAGAGGCATACACGTGCAGAAATCCTTCGTCAAGTTACAGAGCTTTATGGAGAACTTGCCATGCCTCCAAAACAAGTATGAGTGTGGTGCAAAGCCTTCGTTTCTGGGAGAACAAGTGTCATCAATGAACAGCGACTGGGTCTACCGACACACCTATACTTGTTTTCGAGGCATGTCATGTTCTACGCAAAGCTCTACAACTTGGCGAATGATTTCTGCAGGTGATTTACCTCTTCCATGAAGAGAACGAATAGCACTTCAACGTTTGACCACGTTTCTAGGAGGGGTGCCATCATAATTGGCATGTTACGCATATACAGTAATACACAGCGATCAATCCGCACACGCAATGGAAGCCTCACTATCACCGTATTACGTCACCAAAAAAGTTCCTCGACAAAATTAATTACTTAGTCGAAGCAGGCTTTGTTACCTCATTTATTGAACAACCCTCGTATATATCTATTATTAACTTCATAATATGAGTCGGTCTTGAAACCTTGCCTTATATGACTTCGTGTGACAGCCAGAAATCTGGAAGGTGCTATGGCAGCGCCTAAAGTTTCCCAAGCGTGGACGCAGTCTTGAAATCTGTCAAGCTCAGGCGCGAGGGTCTTTCCAGCGGCATAAGCTCGTGAATGTTTTTTCGCCTACCGATATGCGTTTCTAACCTGGAAAAGAAAAGGAACTCCTTGTGTCAGGGCATTAGGACCACCCTTAATTTTTTCGTTGTTCATCTCTTCACGCTTTCACAAATTTGGAGTCATTTTCTTAGTACGAACCCCATCACAATCCAATGCATTTACTGCTACGTTGTTTCCCAGTGGAAGGATCATCTGATCATTTAAAGGTCAGCCATATCTCATTGAAGCTCTTTCATATTCCAATTACTATGAAAATAACTTCATTTGGACCTAGTGACCTGGAAACCCTTTTGTTTGCAGGTCGTGAAAATAATCAATAACAAATGCACTCGACATCGGAAATAGGAACTCTCATGGAACACATAACGCTCTTGTCCATTTGCTTATCAGGCATGATAAGTGAAGATGTGAAACGTAATCTTGCCACTCATGACTACTTATGGCACAAGCAAATAGACTCTTCCACTCTCCTTTTTTTAATACCTCATTCCTCCACTCTAATGGAGATATCGTTGGTCTAAACAGGGAAAGAGGGATGTTTATCTTAAGAGGGAGGAAACAGCAGAAAGGAATGATGCATGATAAGCAATGAGAGGGTGACACATTTTTCGGATTCTGACAACAGAAACCAGCTTGATTTTACTGGATAATTTCACCTATGTGAACAGTTTCTGAAAATAGTTTTTCCACTTAGCTGATGGGAAACCCAATATTACTGAAGTAAATTATGCTTGTACCACATCTGGAAATGAAAAACGCAGTCCACGTAAATATTCATGAATACCTGGAAATAGAAAGAAGTCACATGGGCCTAGTTCTTGATGATAGAGTATATGGGAGCACAATGACGCTAAACTCATGCAGAAAGCCCACAATGTATATCGACTATACTGCATGACAGAACAAGTTGTCATGACGGATCACCAATCATACAACAATGCCTCGGGTCTCTGGTTCTAGATGAGATCCGAAAGCCTTGGGGAGGGGGGTGGCTGTTCTGTATCATTTGGAGGTCATAGTCTTCCTAACATGAAGAGGTTTGGTGATTGATCAGTGAAAGAGTTGAAACCAGCCACCATTTGCCTTCCAACACTTCTCGGCCGCATGACCTTGACCGGGAAATAATTTCATATGTCATGATTCCATCCCCTGTAATCCCCTGAATTCATTGAATCATATATCACTTGAGAGAGTGTCTTTTGTATAGCAATTAAATATATGTTCTACTCCAATCTGAAGGGTTTGAAAAAGTTAGGTTATGTTCGGTTACGATGAAGTCATTTTTCATGAGTTTTTCATGAGAACACATACTTCCAGTAGTTTTAAGGGCAGGGAAATTCACTGTCAAGAAACAGATTACAAAACAAATGCATTTTATTTCTTAAATCTTACAATGCATCCTCGCATGATTAAATTTATATCGTGAATCATGCATTCAAACTTTTTCCTCTAGATTTTCAAATTCTTGGCTAAAGTTCACCGATTACTTTCAAATTGATGGTCTAATGTTTTTGGCTATGCAGAAGTCGTCTATTTTTGAAGTTCTATGTTGAAACCTTAATATTATTTAACCTAACCTAACCTAACATTAACAAAATTTTCGAAACCCCTCAAATTTGGATAAAATTATACGTTTTCATGCCCACAATTGAAACCGATTGCATACACATTAATCAAAATCGGTTTATGGCCAAAAATGGGCTAACCTATCCTAACCTAACCTCCCCAAGCAGCACGTTTATGTGAACAAGAGATCAACTTCTGCTAATATAAATTTCTTGGGATTGCCATGAAAATGACATCACATTTAAGTAAAACTTGTGTTCCTATATTCACGTCACCAAAGTGTACGAATGTTTTGCTTGAACTAGACGTCACTCTATCTGACGTGAAATACATATCACATATACAGTTAATGCAAAGTTAACATAACACTTTTCATATGAAACTTTAGCTGGCCATCCTGCAGTTGCAATACCAACATTCCTCACTAGATGGAACCATTACTCCCTGGACCCTACAAATGATGAAAGCCAGTAAAATATATATGGAAAGCATGCGATTATTATATATTTTTTTTATAATATATGAATCAGAGAAGCATTTAAAGTTAACCTTGCCATTACAGCATTCCACTTCATTAAGGAAGAGTAGAATCCCAGCTCCAGAAGTACTACACCATCTGTATCCTTAATTAGCGAATTCGTTTGCCCTTCGGGCGTAAAAACTCGCTATGGTCGCTCCTTCGGCGCTCTCATACCTTGGATAGTGATTAATTCATTCATTTTTTGTGAATTGGGAAACATGTATTTAAAGTACGTCCCCATTGAAATACGTGACATAAGGGGTCGAAAGTCTTGATTTTTATCAAAACCATTACCTCTATGGTTCTATGTGTGCCTAACTTGAAATCTTTTTGTGTCCCTTTTTGTAAGTGTGGAGAATACATTTTGAAATACTTCCGTCCAATAATCTACGCTACGGAGACATATTTCAAAATTAGAATTCCTCTTTTACTGAGCCATCAAACAGGTACTTCTGAGAGAGTTTACATTTTCTGTCAGTTTAATGAATTTTTTTTTAAATGTAGACTCAGGGAACTCCATGCCGCCCCGTTTCAGCTTCATACGTTTCCCCTTTTTGCTGGCTGAAAAAATGTATTTCGAAATGCAACCCACCCAAAAGCTCTGCTCAGAGGAGACGTATGAAAAAGTTGAATTTTTCTTCAAATCAACATCACGTTAGTGATGCGTGCGCCAGTTACTTTTCTGTCTGCCCGGTGATCTACATGGCAACAAAGTTTCACTAGTATACGTTTGCCTTTTCGCTGGTGAAAAAACAGGGTTGGAAAACCCGACCCACCCAAAAGCAATGCCCTGAGAGGATGCCCCATGAAAGTTTAATACTACCTCAGCTCAGTAATATCATGTCACCTATACGTGTGCCACGTTTCACCTTTCCATTTCTGTCCAATTCGCCACTACAATAATTTTTTCAAAATATCGCCGCTCGAAGAAATTCCCCCAGGTGATGTATCGAGACTTCACATTTTTATTTAACTCTTTGTCTCAGAAGTCACATTCATGCAAAGTTTCAGCTGTCCATGTCCATTAGTTTAACTGATGTAAAAAATTGGTTGAAAGCATCTCCCTTTGAAATTTGTACCCCAGGGCATTTACTTCTAACGTCTGGATTTTTCTGCAGCATCCCAATAGATAGTTATGTACCAAGTTTCATCTTTCCACACTAGCTCAATACGCCAGGACAAAAAAACACTTGAAAACTTCAGCACCAAAATATATCCCCCAGGGCATAGGTCTAAAATTTTGCATTTTTCCTGAGCTCTTCTTGGTAGGCACCTCCATGCCAGATTTCAGCGTTCCCCGTCTCTCCGTTTTAGTCAAGCAAAAATAATATTATTGAGGGGAATGAGTAACGGGACATGGAAGGCAAAAAAAAAGGAAACCCAAGGAATGGCCAGGAATTGAACCGGGATCTCCTAATTCCTGGTTAGATGTGTTACCACTACACCACCAATCTAGGCCGTCCAACAGATTTTCTGATTGCCATCCTCATCTGTCACAATATATATTTATAAAAAAAATCCTTTCCCCCCAAAATCTGTTCCCCCAGGGCATGTACCTCCAATGTCGGATTTTTTCCTGTAGTCTGCATCCCAAAAGGTACATGTGTACCAAGTTTCCGATATCGAAACTAAAATTTCTAGAACATGGTTAGAAATAGCGTTACTCACGATCGAGTGCTCAGGATGATGAGTACTTGTGAACTTGTGTACTCGTCCAAGTACCCTTGAATTCCAATGTATGGAGAGGAATGGGAGAAATACAGTGTATCAATTCCCTTCCGAAGTACGAATGGGCTCGTTAAAAACGCATGAATGTTAGGGAGAAATTAATATTAATGTTTTTTAAACTGAATGTAAAAATGCTGTTGGGGATGTTAACGGAATTGTCAATTTTACGTAAAATCTATGTGAATTTTGTATGACTACGAATTGCAGAGATTACATTTCTGCGAACACGTTGACATTTTATTGATGGTTTGCGTAAAAAAAAATTGAATGGACAAAAAATGTACATTCATTTTATGTAAAATTAACATAAACATGTTGCTTGGGTAACTTTAAGCTAACCCTAACCTAAAATATATGGTATATATATATATATATATATATATATATATATATATATAGGTAAGGTAAGGTAAGGTAAAAAGGTTGGCTTAAATAGCAAATACCCAAATGGGCGGTGAAAACCGCTCACATTTGAGGCGTGCATATAGATTGAATTAAAGTAAAACAGTGATGCCTTCCCTAGCAATAGCCACCCAAGGTAACAGGCAGGCTATGACTGGCTCCTAGCCCAGAAGAAGAGGACATATAGCAATTACTCTGGATGCTATTAATCCTCCACCAAACCAAAGCCAACCAACCCCCCACCACCCCAAAATAGCCAAAACCAAAAAACGGCACCACAGTAAACTTATAAAGCCAGGAATACCATAGACTGCTGGACGCAATGAAAGACACTGACAGTACCAGACAGCTGGTGTTACACAGGTAAGGTAAGGTAAGGTAAAAAGGTTGGCTTAAATAGCAAATACCCAAATGGGCGGTGAAAACCGCTCACATTTGAGGCGTGCATGTAGATTGAATTAAAGTAAAACAGTGATGCCTTCCCAGGGAAGGATTGCTAGGGAAGGCATCACTGTTTTACTTTAATTCAATCTATATATATATATAGACAGAGACAGAGAGCAACATCCTAGCCATTCAGGACCAGTGCATTTGAACTCGTAACTACGAGAAGCACATCCTGAAGCTGGATGTGGAAGACCGCTGCAGATGCTGTCATGGACCACCCGAAACGGTTCACCACCTCCTCAGTGCCTGCCCCGAACTAGCCCCGAGGGAGTACTTGTATAGGCACGACCAAGTGTGCAAATATGTGCATTGGTGTGTCTCAAAGCAAGCCGGCCTGGAAGTCCCAGATAAGTGGTACGAACACCAGCCAGAGTCTGTTGTGGAGAACGCCTCCACCAAGATCCTATGGGACATGCCTATAATTACAGACCGCAGTATAGGCTGCAATAGGCCGGACCTTACGATCTATAGGAAGGAGAAGAAGACCGCCCTCCTCGTAGATGTGAGCATCCCAGCCGATAACAACCTCCAAGAGAAGACCAGGGAGAAGCTGGAGAAGTACTCCGAACTGAAAGTGGAAGTGGAACAGTTGTGCGGAATGAAGACAACCATAGTTCCGATCATCATAGGCACAACTGGCGTCGTCCTGAAAGACCTCAAAGGACATGTCAAGAAGCTGGAGTGTGAAATATCATTGGATATCCTCCAGCGTACAGCAATCTTGGGCACGGCCAGCATCCTTCGCCGTGTCCTTCAGAATTAAGACGAGTATGAGGTCTGGGATGTGGTTCATCCCCCCTCATATCTCCAATACCGGCAGGTGCCGTGGAAGGATTTATTTTATTTATATATAAATATATATATATTTTTTATTTGGTTTGTCTAAGGACCGTCTCCCGAAATATTCACGATTCTTTGAAATCGGTTTGATGGCCGAAAATGGGCATAATCCTTTATTGGTCGAACATAGGAAAGTTTTCAAGAATTAATTTCATTCCTGCTAATCTGATTTTCACACCCTTCCAACTCCTATAATAATGAATTTAAGAAATATTTTTGTTCATTTGCATTCATTTTCTCAAAAGAAATTGTGAAGATTATATTTTTATGAGGGCAGTTTCGCATCTGCAAAGCGTGGAAATACTTAAAGGCTAAATTTTGTAGGCCTATCTTGTCCCTGCTTTCAAAAATCTTTCTTAATGGAAATATTGCTTAGGCATATTTTTGAATGAAACACCTTTTTTTCAGAGAGGATTTTGCTACCACGAAACGGATTAATATAAAATCCCGAAAATCGACAATAATGAGTATTTTTGAGGGCAAGACATGTCCAATTTTTAAGGTAATGATCCTCTGACAATTTTTTTGGTAGGTAGTTTTCCATAAATTTTCCAATATATTCAAATGTACACAAATTATATATCGCACAGAAGTACAGGGTATTTCAAAGACAACATATTTAAATGATAATCAGACTTTTATGATACATCCATCCCCTGTGGCATGCATTTTCGTGTGGGGCTTCTTACAACTTTTTCAGTTGAACTTATTTCTTGAAGTTTTATTGCTCTAATGATATGGATGGTAAAAGAACCCTCAACCATTCTATTTTTACACTTAAAATGCAATGAAAACGTAATATATTTTACCTTTTTTTCCTAACCAAATATATTTTTAAAATATATTTTCGATTGATTTTCTGAATTAAAGAGGCAGACATGGAACGATGAGAGACTGGGAGGCATTCCATTCCAACTGACAAGGTCGGTGTTGCTTGATAATCAAGAAAAAATATTGCACGAACGTTGACCAAACACGAATCACCAGCATCCAATTATTAATATTTCTCCTATTGATATATGTTGAATTGATTTTTGAACGCTTCGATTTTCAGACACGTGACCCCTCGGCCAAAACTGAAGGAGAAAGGACTTGTTACATCTTTCCAAGTATGGTTCCTTCATTCATGAATTTCAATGCAGCATGATCTGAGAATTCATGGAACGTGTCTTCAGAACTACAATAAAAAATATAATGAAATAGTGTGAAAACTATTTTACAAGAACTTTTCCCTTTTCTTCTATCCACTACCCTTCCCCTCTCTACGTGGCACACTATCATTTAACTTTTAAAGTATATATAGTTACTAGCGAGTTTGTTTGGCCTTCCGGCAAACAAACTCGCTACCTTCACGCCTTCGGCGCTCCATTACCTTGGATAGTGATTAATTCATTTATTCTGTGCGAAATGGCAAACACGTATTTAAAGTACGTCCCACATTGAAATACGTGACATATGGGGACGAAAGTCTTGATTTTTATCAAAACCATTACTTCTATGATTTGTAGTGGGCCTAACTTGAAATATTTTCTTATGTCCCTTTTTGTAAGGGCGGAGAATACATCGTGAAACACTTCCTATAATCTACGCTAAGGGCATGAATTTCAAAAGTAGAATTTTTTGTGTACTCAGCCATCAAACAGGTACTTCTGAGGGAAGTTTACATTTTTCGTCTTCGTTTAGTTGGATCAAAAAAAAAATTCAGGACAATGGGAATGAAAAAAAGTGCACTGATGTGATGGGTTTTATCAAAAAAATATTTTCTTCTGAAATGTAGACTCAGGGAACTCCATGCCACCCAATTTCAGCCTCATACGGTTCCCCTTTTTACTGGCGGAAAAAATGTTTTAGGAAAAGCGACCCTCTGAAAAGCTGCGCTCTGAGGAGACGCGCAACAAGAATTGAATTTTTCCTTAAATCAACATCACGTCCGTTATGCGTGCGCTAGCTATTTTTCTATTTTTGCCCAATTCCATAAGGTATGAAAAATTATTTGAAAACGTTACGTCCCCAAGAAATATGAACCCCAAAATACTTTTGAATTTTGATGTTTGACATTTGAGTTCAGTGCATCAACGGTCACGTTCTCGCTAAGTTTCAGCTTCCATGTGTCTCCGTCTGAAGTAAATAGAACTACTTGAAAATATGTTCCCCGAAAGGTGTGCCCCCATGTCATGCATCACGAAAGTAGACCTTTTCCAGAACTCAGCTTGCGAATAGCTATTTATGTCAGTGAGTCAGCTACATCCATGTATATAGCTACTCACGATCGTCCAAATATAATTAAAATAGATTTTTTTATTTACTCAACTATCGGGTACTTCTTTGCCAAGTTTAAACTTCCATGCGCCCTCTGTTTTGCTGGATCAGAAAATTCGTGGATATACACCTTTTGCAAATTATGTACCATTTTAACCGAAAAGTACCTTCTTCTTTTTTACCGACCTCCAACCTCAGTAAGCTACATGCCCACAACGTTTCAATATTATATGTTTGCCCTTTTCGCTGGTGAAAAAACATGTTTTGAAAAGCCTACCCACCCAAAAGCTATTCTCGGAGGAGATGCACCGGAGACTTAACATTTTTATTTAACTGCTTGTCTCATTAGTCACATTCATGCAAAGTTTCAGCTTTCCATGTTCACCAGTTTACCAGATGCAAAAAAAATGACTTGAAAACATCTCCCTTTGAAATTTGTGCCCCTAGGGTATTTAGTTCTAACGTCTGAAATTTTCTGCAGCATCCCAATAAGTAGTTGTTTACCAAGTTTCATATTTCCACTCCGTTTAATAAGCCAGGACAAAAAAAAAATACTTGAAAACGTCGGCTCACAAAAATATGCCACCATGGCATGGATCTAAAAATTTTAATTTTTACTGAGCTCATCCTCTTGGTCCATGCCAAGTTTCAGCTTTCCATGACTTTCCGTTTTACTTCAGCAAAAATAATGTTATGGTGGGGAAATGAGTGACGGAACATGGAAGGCAATAAAAGACACGATAAAGTTAAAGAATGAGCGGGAATTGAACCCGGACCTTTTGATTGCCAGTCAGAGATGCTACTACTACATCACCAATCCCAGCACGTCCACTTGACTCTCTGAATGCCATCCTCATCTGTCACAAAATATACTGAAGGAAAACGTTTCCCCCCAAAATGTGTACCCCCAGGGGCATGTACCTCCAAAGTGGGATTTTTTCTGAACTCTGCATCCCAAAAGTTACATGTATCCCAAGTGTCAGATTTCTAACCCTTCTGGAACATGATTAGAATTAGCGTCAGTCAGTCAATCAGTCACGATCGTCAATATATATTAGGTGATTTTTCATTTGACATGTAAGGCACGTTCCAATCTGGAGCGCCACGTCGGAAAAAATAATGTTAATCTACACCAAAATCACAACAAATAGACTACAAGGCTTTCACAATATACATGTGTGGATGATGAAAATAAAATTTTTCTTGTGTATCTGAGCTACAGATGGTCTATCAGCATTGGAAGTTTGGGTTTATCTTGGTTGTCAGAAAGGATCACAGGGTAATCAAATCGTTAACAATTAGTAAATTAAAAAAAATTATTGGTTTCAAAAAGAACAATTTTCTCGATATTACTTGAATTATACTATACCTTCGGCGCTCCATTATCTTGGTTATTTATTAAATCATTCATATTTTGCGAAATAGGAAACACGTATTTTACGTACTAACCATTGAAATATGTGACATTTTGGAACGAATATCTTGATTTTGATCAAAATCATTACTTCTATGATTGTAAATGTGTCTAATTTGAAATTTTTTCATGTCCCTTTTTGTAAGGGTGGAGAATACATTTTGGAATACTTCCATCCAATAATCTACGCTAAGGGGACATATTTCAAATGTAGGATTTTTCCTGTACTCAGCAATCAAACAGGTACTTTTAAGGGAGATTTAAATTATCTGTCGATGTTTCGTTGGATGAAAAAAATCAGAAATTGGGACTTAGAAATGAAAGTGCCCTGATGGGTTTTAACGAACATTTCATTTCTTCTGAAATGTAGACTCAGGAAACTCCATGCCACCCAGTTTCAGCCTCATTTTTTCAATTTTTGCTGCGGAAAAGAATGTATTTGGAAAAGCCACACACCCAAAAGCTGTGATCTGAGGAGGTTCCATCAAAGATTGAATTTGTTCTTAAATCAACATCATGTCCGTTATGCGTGCGTCGGCTGTTTGTTTTATATTTCTGCCCGATTTGCTAGGATGAGAAAAATTCTTTGAAAACATAACGTCCCCAAGAAATATCCCCCACCCAAAAAAAATTCAACATATTGGAAATTTGACATTTTTCCTGAACTCAGTGCTTCAGCAGTCAAGATCTTGTCAGGTTTTCAGCTTTCCATGTGTCTTCGTTTAATTGAAGCAAAGAGAACTATTTTGAAATATGTTCCCTTATGGCATGTATTAACAAAGTAGAATTTTTTACTGAACTCAGCATGCGAATAGTGACTTATTTCAGTCAGCTACTCACGATCATCTATATATAATAAAATTATAATTTTTTATTTACACTGCTATCCATCAGGTTCGTCTTTTCCAATTATAAACTTTCTAGCGCCCTCTGTTTTGCTGGATGAAGAAAATAAGCCTTTTTGAAAAATGTGTGCCCTGAGCCGTTTTAACCGAAAACTACATTCTTTATTTATTTATTTATTTTTACAAAAATCGATCCTCAGAGAACTACATGCCCAGAATGTTTAAGCCTTATACATTTGCCCTTTTCGGTGCTGGAAAAACTTGCTTTGAAAACCCAATCCATCCAAAAGCTATGCCCTGAGGGGATGCACCATGAAAGCTGAATACTCCCTCAACTCAATAATATTGTCAATGATGCGTGTGCGAAGTTTCACCTTTACATTTCTGTCCATTTTTTTTAATGCATCGCCGACGAAAAAATTCCCTAGGGGATGTATCTAGACTTAACATTTTCCTTTAACTCCTTGTCTCAGTAGCCACATTCATGCAAGGTTTCCGCTTTCTTTGTTCATCAGTTTAATTAATAGGAGGAAATTATTTGAAAACATCTCCCTTTGAAATGTGTGCCCACGGGGCATTTACTTGCAAAGTCTGAATTTTTCCGCATGGAGCATCCCAATAAGTAGTTATGTACCAAGTTTCATCTTTCCACCCCAGCCCAATAAGCCAGAGCAAAAAAAAAAAGTTACATGAAAACGTCGGCCCCAAAAATTTGCCCCCAGGGGTGGTTCCATTTCAAATCAGGCAGGGTCACGGTTTTTGCGTCAGGTCATAGTCTTGGATTTTTTTCAAAAAAGTATATGTGATCCCCCCTTTCAAATGATGGAAAATGGTATCTTATTTTCCTCTATATCTGCAATAGTTTCGGAGAAAAAAATTCACAAGTGCAGGGCTCTAAAAAGGGCGACTTGTGAAATTCCTGTTTTCTCCCACTTTCAATTTGTTGTATCTCCTAAAGTAATAGGCATAGAANGTTTTCTCCCACTTTCAATTTGCTGTATCTCCTAAAGTAATAGGCATAGAATCCTGAAAATTTTTTCTCGCATACTTGAATGTACGTCTTGTGGAAGCATTTGAGAAAAATCTAAGTTATAATTTCATAAATACCTAATTTTGAATTTTAAAAAGTGACGAAAATGCTGAATTTGCTGGTTTTTGCTGAATTTTTTTGCCAGCTAAATTTGTATCCCATCTTGAATCAAGTATATTTTCATGAACTACATACATTTGGGCATCTCTTGTTTTCATTTGGCATTTATATAATTAATGCTTAATTTAATATTAATTTGCAACTTTTGTCAATTTCCGAAAAATGGGTGAAAAAGAAAATTTTTTTCTCAAAAAACCCATCTTTGATTTTTTTCATTTCTTCCTTGTTGATACTAGAAGGCACCAGTTACAGCGTGGTATAAAAATTTCCTCCTCGATTTGCCTCATTACCAAGTTATTGATTTTTAAACATGCACATTTTCCGACGACGTTGAGGTAAACAATGGTCACGCTGCAGCGTGGTATAAAAATTTCCTCCTCGATTTGCCTCATTACCAAGTTATTGATTTTTAAACATGCACATTTTCCGACGACGTTGAGGGAAAAAACAGTCACGCAATCGTGATTGATTTTTAGCCGTATGTGTCCAGCATGTTGCCAGCCGTATGTGGAGATGATTAATTCGACAATATCATCTTCACATCTACCCTGATGCAATGGTCAAATTGCGTAACATGTGAAAAATGCACCACCTAGACCACGTGATTCTTCCTTTGTACAGCCGGCTTGGAATCGCGCATACCGTCACCTGCACCCCCAACCTCGCCCCCCGAGGTTGGGGGTGCTAACGCCCTGTTACGCCCCTCCCACCAATGCCGTATTAGTCTACTTCAACCTCCCCATGATGATTTCAGAGCGAGACGTTTGAGTGTTGTTTGTCTCAACGTCCAGGACCACCGACACTTCTTCGGCACACCACCAACCAGACCCTATCTCTAACGTGCTCGATCCTTGCATCGGGGGTTTGGCTGACAGAAACCTGAGCTCCTGAATATTTTCCCATTGCTGCCTCAAGACGCCTGACGTTCAAGTCACAGACAAGGACCCGCGTTTTCCCTCTCCCCTTCAAAACGGCCTGATTTTTTTCTTTCCGACCACACACCTGCTCTGTCCCCTCCTTCTGATCCTTAATCCAAGTCGACCTCCCTCAACCCGTGAAACCTGTTTCGATCTCATTCTCCATCTCCTGCGATAGCTAAGCCTTCACCCCCCTTAACGACCTGAGCCCAATTACTAGCCAGCTGGGAGTCGGCACTCGCCGCATTGTCAAAGGACGAAAGGGTCACCATCCCAGTAAAGTCCGGAAGAATGGGGAACCCCTGGAGTGCCTCCTCCACCCTACTTAGCCTCGGCACTAAATCATGCCTCGGAATCTCGCCCACCAACTTCCTGATCCCTCTTATCTCCTCGGCGCTAAAGGGACAGAATATTTTTTTGTTGGTGGATGTGACAGTATTTCTTAACATATGCACCTGCTTTAGCAGTATGATGCCAAGAGTCTCATTCAGTTCCGATCGCATTCGGTGTGCTGACTATGAGCGACTGCACAAGAAAGTGATTTACAAGAAGAAACATGGACATTCAAATTTTAGGCAAGTGAAGGACTTTGCTATTAATAGTTCGTTGCGACGACTCGGGTTTACTTCTGCTTCAACTAGTGATGAACTGTGGTCCGACTGCTATAAACATTATGAAACATTAGTGAATGCCAAAACAGGACCAGCATCATATGGTGAGAACCCAGGAACTTCCCAGCATTCGTTCCATCAGAAGAACTCGTGCAGGCGGTAAGTGAAAGCGTGTCTGCTTTGGAAGTGGACATCACACCTTTGAAGCTGCCCAGTACTATCCGGACCGAAAGGAGGAGGGCATATGGAAAACGGAAACAGCATCAGGTAGCCTCTACTTTGTCTCCGAAAGCTTGGAAGAAAATTCAGGAAGCCTACGAACTGTCCAGTACAGAAAGTGCGTCAAACGGTGGAATATGCCAAGGATGTGAAGAGTGGCACGATAATATCAGGCAAGCGCTCTCGGCAGCAGACACACATATTGGAAAAACGCAATTGCTGACACTTTTACCCGAAACCATGTCCAAACGGGAGGCATTGAATAATTTTCCAAGTGCAACGAAGTACCTCATCGATAAAGCTCGAGTGCTGAAGAAAGAGAGAGGCATTTGGGGGAAACCAGATCCGTATTTGGGCCATGCCATTTCAAACGACCACATCACCATTGCAAGGGATTATTACCTGGACGACAATCTGGACCGCTCGCGGCAGAGCCCCAACAAATGTAACGTCATTACTGTTTTTGAAAATGGTGAGAAAACCAAGAAAGTGAAGCGATTGAATCCATGCAATGGAATTGGAAGACTGGTGAAGCACAAGGCGACATTTTACAACCTAACTCATGATCCAGTCGATTCCATTCAAACTCCTGAGGAACTTCATGCCAAAATGACACCCATCTTCAAAAATGGGCATTTTCTGATTTTGCCTGCGGCAACAGTTCAAGATTACCGCAGCAAGCAAAAAGAGGAATGGACCAACGTGCAAGCAGCCAAAGGGATCCAGCGCAGCCACTACTGGTCTTAAAAAAAAGGGACAATTATTAAGGCGAGATCCGTTCGACACGAGATGAAGAAAGTGGTTCTAAAAGAATAAGAATGACACTGAAGATTATATGAATGATAAGCTGTGCGATTGTCCTGAACTTCGTGTCAATAAATATATACTGAGATGCGGATTAAATAAGAATGTTTTCTCATAGTTTGCGCCTCCAGTTTGTTCCCCAGCGTCGAATAACCTATTCTGATAAAGATAATCCTCACATGCCCATGTACTTTAATTAAAATGGTCAAACACACAAAATATTAAGTAAACACAATGGTGGTGCATTTTTCAAATGTTACGCAATTTGACCATTGCATCAGGGTAGATGTGAATGTGATATTGTCGAATTAATCATCTCCACATATGGCTGGCTACATGCTGGACACATACGGCTAAAAATCAATCACGATTGCGTGGCCGTTGTTTCTCTCAACGCCGTCGGAAAATGTGCATGTTTAAAAATCAATAACTTGGTAATGAGGCAAATCGAGGAGGATGTTTTTATACCACGCTGTNTCTAGTATCAACAATGAAGAAATGAAGAAAATCAAAGATGGGTTTTTTGAGAAAAAATTTTCTTTTTCACCCATTTTTCGGAAATTGACCAAAATGACAAATTAATATTAAATTAAGCATTAATGATATGAATACCAAATGACAACAAGAGATGCACAAATATATATGCAGTTGATGAAAATATTCTTGATTCAAGATAGAATACAAATTTAACTTGCTAAAAAATTCAGAAAAAACCAGCAAATTCAGCAGTTTCGTCACTTTTAAAAATTCAATACTACGTATTTATAAAAATTATAACTTAGGTTTTTCTCAAATGCTTCCACAAGACGTACATTCAAGTATGCGAGAAAAAAATCAGGAATCTATGCCTATGACTTTGGGAGATACAGCAAATTGAAAGTGGGAGAAAACAGAAATTTCACAAGTCGCCCTTTTTAGAGCCCTGCACTTGTGAATATCTTTCTCCGACACTATTGCAGATTCATAGGTAAATAAGATACCATTCTCCATCATTTGAAAGGGGGGATCCCATATATATATATTTTTTTTTAATCCAAGAATATGACCTGACAGGCCTTGCTGATTTGAAATGGAATCACCCTATGCTAATGATACATGTTTGTAATTACAATCAATTGTTACTTCATACAAACAAAAATGAAGAAACATATATTCTAAAACAAATTGCAAATGTTTCCTTGAACACCCTTTAGAAGGAGTGTGGTTTGCTACAAACGTGGTTAATGAAAATAATTCAAGTACTGGTGTGCAGATTGGACTGTATGTTGCCCGTTTTTCAAGACGTACGGTAAAAAATCCCATTTCTAAGGAGGTTCCAAATGAGTAGGTCTAAATCTGTCACAAAATGAAAGGTTAATGGCATGGCTGTTTTCAATACACGTTCTAACGCAGTAGGACTTCCAATATTTATGGAAATTATTTTTTTCTCAAGTGTACATCATAGCGTCATACACCTAAAAAAAATCACTCACCAAGCATACCGTTTCGACATGAAAATTCGGTGGTGTAGCGAGATCACTTCTGACCAACAAGCAGGAGGTCTGAGTCCAATTCCCGGTCATTTTAAGGCTTTCATTTAGCTTATTTTGCTTTCCCTGTCCCATTACTCATTTCCCCTACATAACTTTATTTTTGCTTGCGTAAAACGAAGAGACATGGAAAACTAAAACCTGGCATAGAAGTTCCCACTGAGACGATGAGTTCAGGAAAAATGCGAAAGTTTAGTTCCATGCCATGGGGGATATTTTTGAGGACCGACTTTTTCAAGCATTTTCTTGTCCTGTGGTATTGAGCTAGTGTGGAAAGATGAAACTTGGTACATAATTACCTATTCAGACCTTGGAAGTAAATGCCCTGGGGCCACGAATTTCAAAGGGAGATGTTTTCAAATAATTTTTTTGCATCAGTTACAATGATGAGCATGGAAAGCTGAAACTTTGCATGAATGTGACTACTTAGGCAAGTATCTACATAAAATTGTTAAGTCTCGATACATCCCCTGGGGCATTTTTTTCGACTGCCGATGTTTTGAAAAAAAAATGTCGTTGCGAATTTGACAGAGAGGGTGCTAGAAGGTTTAAACTTGGCAAAGAAGTACCTAATGGATAGGTGAGTAAAGGAAAAATATAATACGTTTATATAATACTAGCGAGTTTGTTTGCCCTTCGGGCAAACAAACTCGCTATGGACGCGCCTTCGGCGCTCTGCGATCTAAGGCATCCGTTTATGATGCTCACCCTTACTAAAGCGGTCAAACTACTTTGTTCATGGGTTCAATTCTCGCTCCTTTAAATTAAAGGTGTCAAAGAACATATTCATATTAATAACATATTCAAAGAACATAAGATAGAGGGTCGAGCGCGCCACGAAGATGGCGACTCCCACTCGTTTTTCTCTCTCAAGAAATTTTACGTTATGTGCGATTCTGCTCCTCCTGATCTCACGTGTGAACTCACTAAGATATGGTAGGGACATCCTACTCTCCATAACTCTAGAAGCACACACGCAGATAGACCAAAAAGTACTTGGGCATATCGGAGACCTAGGCCTACGGAAACCACCTGGTGGGGAGAACACCGACCCGTCGTCAGGACTAGGCTTACGAG
>CAJPEV010002179.1:0-49036 GCA_905338385.1 Darwinula stevensoni | reverse complement strand
AAAATAGCCTATTTGTAAGATTAAATACGGTATTTAAGTGACTGATAATCTATTAGTTATAATATTTCTCCGAAGTTTTCAGAATCATAACGATTAATATTTAAATTCCATGATTTTAGCATCGCCTTTCTTTTTTGCCGAAACAACATAAAGATGATTATCTTCATCTTCTGGAATGTCTTTATAAACGGGTTGTGGCGTGAAAAAATTAAGAATAGCAGGCACAGTCGCTGAGTTTGCAATCATCAAAATTGCTTTTCCACGATTCTCTGTCAGCTCGCTTTCCAACATCGGCTCGATGGTTTGCGGCGTAAATGTTGTAGATGCCACACCTTGCGAAAGCATCGCCAATTCGCCCGTTTCGATAGCCACTTTTCGGTTGAGCATACACACCCGCCCTAACTTAACATTGCGCATCATATTGGATAAAAATTCAGCGCGTTTTTTTCCTTCAGGGCTTAAGCTCGGATTATCACCACCATTCGGGTCGCGTTTGGCATTTTTCACCACAAAAAATATAGTCGTCGTTGTATCATTCAAACCTGGAATATCGACCATTTGCCCTTTATCTGTTTGTAATTTTAATTCGCCCGTAACTTGGTTTGCTGCGATGGTTTTCACCTGCTCTCTGGGTGGTGCTGTATCCGTTTTACAGCCAATTGCTGCTATAAGCATAATACTACAAAAAAGCAAGAGGATACTTTTCATCTTCATGATGTTCAGTGAGATTTTTAATGTTTATAATAATTAAATTTTTGTCAATATTTAAATCATTAATTTTTAGGGCAAAATATATGCCATATTTTAAGTAATGGTTAGAGCATAGAAAAAAACATCTATTTTTTCCACGCTCTTGTCATTTAGGCATTTACTTTTGTTGTTTTCGGTTCTTTTAAATTGACTACGACTTGATTACGCAAAATGTCTTCTACGGTTTCACGCTTGCGAATTAAATAATCCTTGCCATTATGTACCAAAACCTCCGCAGGGCGTGGACGAGAATTATAATTAGATGACATCGCAAAACAATACGCTCCTGCATTATAAAAACACAAAATATCGCCTTCCAGTGTTTCAGGAATAATTCGATTTACACCAAACGTATCTGTTTCGCAAATATAACCAACAACATTATAAATTCGTGGCTTTTCAATAGGATTCGTGATGTTTATAATGTGATGATAGGCATTGTAAAACATCGGGCGAATGAGATGGTTCATACCCGAATCCACGCCAATAAACACGCTCGAAGTGGTTTGTTTAATAACATTTACCTTCACAAAAAAATAACCCGCTTCGCTCACCAAAAACTTGCCAGGCTCAAACATTAGCGTAATATCGCGCCCATAATCTTTACAAAAATCATTAAAACGCGAGGTTAATTTTTCTCCTAATTCTTCAATATCTGTCGAAATATCATTGGGTTTATATGCCACTTTGAAGCCACTACCAAAATCCACATAATCCAAGCCTTTAAATTCGCGGGCAAGATTGAGCAAAATTTCCGCTCCTTGCAAAAACACACCAATATCTAAAATATCTGAACCTGTGTGCATGTGCAAACCTTCTACTTTCAAGCCTGTTGCCTCAATAACACGCTTCACGTGCGGCATCTGATGAACGGAAATCCCAAATTTTGAATCAATATGCCCTACCGAAATTTTATAATTACCGCCAGCCATAATATGCGGATTGACGCGGATGCCAATAGGCACATCAGGGCATTGCTGACCGAATTGCTCCAAAATCGAGATAGCATCAATGTTGATGCGCACACCCAACTCCACTCCTTTTTTTATTTCATCTAAAGACACACAATTGGGCGTAAAAATAATATCTTTCGCCTTAAAACCAGCTTTCAACCCAACCAACACTTCCTCAATCGAAACACAATCCAGACCAGCTCCCCAGCCTTTAAATAATTTTAAAATATTAATGTTAGATAAGGCTTTACAAGCATAATTGATGCGCAACTTCTTGACTTTAAATGAGTTAATCAAGCGTTTATATTGACGCTCAATGATAGCACTATCATATACATAAAGAGGGCAGCCATATTTGTCGCACAATTCTTGTGGATTTACGCCACCCGACAGTTGATACTTGTTGTCTAACAGAAGCATAATTAGTCGAAATTACGAGTGATAAAAATTGATAAATATATAAGTTTTTGGAAAAATGAGTGCGAAGATAAGGTTTTTTCAAGTTTTTACTAAAAAATAACGCATTTATTTTAATATCTTCGTCTTTTGTGCTCGCTTGAACGGGCATGGAACGAGGCAGTTCATCGAAAAAACCGCTATTTCGATAGATTATTTTTGCCAAAATGCACTTTTCAATATAGTTTTGCGTCCTAAAATGACTTAAAATTTTAAAAATAAAAAAATGATAAATAAATTAAAAAAATGGCTCGGTATCGAGGGTATTAAAGTCGAATTATTGTTGCCCGAAGAAGTATCTCAACGTGCAGGAGTGCTGAATGGTAAATTGCGCTTTTCTTCAATGAATGCCCAAACGGTGCGTAATGTAAAAGTAGTTTTAAACGAAATTTACTCGCGGGGGCGAGGCAAAGAAAAACGAACTGACGAATACCATCTGGGAGAAGTTGAGTTATACGAATCTTTCTTGGTGCTGCCTAACGAACCCATCGAAATCCCTTTTTCTTTGCCTTTCTCCATGATAAAATCGGAGATGGACGAGCTGGAGACAAAAAATATTTTACTCAAAGGCTTAGTCAAAACAGCAAAAACACTCAAAAATGTTTCTTCAGAGTATCGTGTCGAGGCAGAAGCTACAGTAATGGGTACAACGCTTTCTCCATTTGACAAAAAAACAATAAAAATAGTGTAAGATTGGAGTTGTGTAATACGTTATTGGTTATTAAGNTTTTTGTAAAAATGATAATTTTTTCCTTTTCATTTTATAAAAATGATAATTTTAAAAGGAAAAAATTATAAAAATGGTAATTTTAGTTATGAGTTATAAAATTCGTGAAAATTTGTGTTAATTCGTGTCAAACTTATTTTTTTGTAAAAATGATAATTTTTTCCTTTTCATTTTATAAAAATGATAATTTTAAAAGGAAAAAATTATAAAAATGGTAATTTTAGTTATGAGTTATAAAATTCGTGAAAATTTGTGTTAATTCGTGTCAAACTTATTTTTTTGTAAAAATGATAATTTTTTCCTTTTCATTTTATAAAAATGATAATTTTAAAAGGAAAAAATTATAAAAATGGTAATTTTAGTTATGAGTTATAAAATTCGTGAAAATTTGTGTTAATTCGTGTCAAACTTATTTTTTTGTAAAAATGATAATTTTTTCCTTTTCATTTTATAAAAATGATAATTTTAAAAGGAAAAAATTATAAAAATGGTAATTTTAGTTATGAGTTATAAAATTCGTGAAAATTTGTGTTAATTCGTGTCAAACTTATTTTTTTGTAAAAATGATAATTTTTTCCTTTTCATTTTATAAAAATGATAATTTTAAAAGGAAAAAATTATAAAAATGGTAATTTTAGTTATGAGTTATAAAATTCGTGAAAATTTGTGTTAATTCGTGTCAAACTTATTTTTTTGTAAAAATGATAATTTTTTCCTTTTCATTTTATAAAAATGATAATTTTAAAAGGAAAAAATTATAAAAATGGTAATTTTAGTTATGAGTTATAAAATTCGTGAAAATTTGTGTTAATTCGTGTCAAACTTATTTTTTTGTAAAAATGATAATTTTTTCCTTTTCATTTTATAAAAATGATAATTTTAAAAGGAAAAAATTATAAAAATGGTAATTTTAGTTATGAGTTATAAAATTCGTGAAAATTTGTGTTAATTCGTGTCAAACTTATTTTTTTGTAAAAATGATAATTTTTTCCTTTTTCTTTTATAAAAATAATAATTTTAAAAGGGAAAAATTACTAAAATGGTAATTTCATCACTCACTTCTTAGCGTTTTAAAACCTCAAAAGTTGTGGCAAAAGATAATGTTTTATAGGGTTGAAGCACTTTTAGCCCAATACCATTGTTGAATGCGTCAGGCGCGCCACTTAGGTTTGCGATAGCAATGCTTGTGCGTGTTGGTGGCGTATAAATTTGTAAAATTGGGTAAGAGCGTTCAGGATAAATATTAACTTGAATCTTTGTTTTAGGGTTTTTAAGGGAGCACATAGGTTGTGATCTGTCCCAATCTAAGATAAAAATATGGTCAAAAACAGTATCGCCCAGCAAGCAGGGTTCATTAAAATTGCGATAAAGAAATACCTTTTCGGTAGGCGTGCGATGTTCATTGAGTTCTAGCAAGCTTTTTGATTGAAAGCTAATTTCTAATTCATCAATGGGACAACCCAGCGAAAAATAAGGGCACCAGCCATCTACTAAAGGCATTGCTTTATCCGAAAGATTGGTAATAATGGTTTCGATGTGTAGGCGGTCATTTTCGTACAAAGTATAAATCACCTCACACTGATAACGAAAGGGAAAGCCTTTGTTTTCATGCCCTTGATAACAGTGTAAAAACTTAGCTTGACAAAAATCTTTACCCAATATTTTTTCGGTCAAATGAAAAGGTTTGTCAAAAAGCAGCCCATGCAAAGCAACAGGATTGCGCTTGGAGCGAATCAAGAAATCGTGCCCGTCAAAATGATACTTATCTTCGTCAATTCGGCAAGCGAAAGGCGATAATTTCGCGCCTTTATGGGTTATTTTGAGTTCTTGCATCAAGGTATCTAAATCGGGATATCGGTCGATGACATTAAAATCCAGCGTACTTGAATTGGAGCGAACGCTAAAACGATGCAACATTGCCCCAAAATCAGGTAGGATATCAACTTTTGTAGAATTAGTACGGTTTTTTAGGCGCATTACCCTCAGCTCGCTGCATTCATCTTCCTCTTTATATGCTATTTTAAAACTCATTTTTAGTTATTTCGGTGGTCAAATTACTTTTTGAAAGCAATTTTTTTTAGTCTATTCAAAAGAAATTTGTCAAAAGTAAAATTTTAAAAGAGGAATGCCAAATATTTTTTTCGAACTAAAAAAGGGCAGAAAAAAACTTCTGCCCTCTGACCTAAAATATATCCAAGATTTTGAATACGATATCTACTGCAATCAAAATATTTATCTCTGAATGGTTTTAAAATAAGTGTTTCCATCATGCTCAAGGCGTAAAGTGTAGCTACCTTCTGCTAACTTGTGCAAATCAAAGCGTTTGTGTACGGTCATGGAGTTGTTTACTGTTTCGTCAAACACAATATCGCCGTTTTCGTCTAAAATGCTCATTTTGACAGTTTTAGCATCTGGAGCGAAATAGTTGACATCTAATTTTTCGTTAAAATAAGCAAAAACAGGTTTATAAGTAGCTTTTCTATCCTTTTCATTCATTTCGATGCCATCAAAAGTGATGCTGAATGGTTGCACAAATTTGACAGTGGATTTAGAAAACTCCAAAGTATAGTCGCCATCAGTTAATTTAGAAAAATTAAATTTTTTGGCGTAGTCGGCTATATCGCTAATTTCGTCTTCCACTAAAATGTTTGCGTTAGCATCTTTTACAACAACGCTAAGTTGTTCGGATCCCACATCTTTGAGGTTGAGGCGTATAATTTTTGAAGTTGTAGAAGCATTTAGTGCGACAAGTGTGCCGCCCAGAGCAAAAGTACTATTAACGGTTGCAGCGAAAGTAGCAGAAGTCATAGCAACCAAAAGGAAAAGAGCCGTAGCAATATTTTTTAACGTTTTCATAATTTTAAAGATTTTAAAAATTAAATAATCGGGTTTTGTTTAAATAAATAATTAATTTATAATGCATTATATATTTGTAAAAATTTTATTCATATCATTTCTTATTGTTTTTATTTGCTTGAATGACACGGAGATAACTCTATAGGTTGCAATTAAATTTTGCAGCTTCGATAAAACGTGCTATCTATTCGATGAAAAGTTGAAATGAGTAGATAAAAGGTTTCTGAAAAACATTTACTTTTGTCCTAAAATCAAAATATTTATGCTCAAAGAAAAAATACAAGCATTGGCGCAAAAATATCATGAAGATATAATTGCCATACGCCACCACCTTCATAGTCACCCCGAATTGTCTTTCAAAGAATTTGAAACAGCACGTTTTGTAGCAAAAAAATTAGAAGAGTTTGGTATTCGTTACGATGCTGGCGTGGCAAGAACAGGTATTGTTGCTTATTTGGAAGGTAAAAATCCTACAAAAAAAGTGATTGCGCTACGCGCCGATATGGACGCATTGCCCATCAAAGAAGAAAATGACGTGCCTTATAAATCTAAAAATGAAGGAATTATGCACGCTTGCGGGCATGATGTGCATACAGCTTCGCTACTTGGTGCTGCAAAAATATTGAACGAACTACGCAATGAATGGGAAGGAACGATTAAATTAATTTTTCAACCCGGCGAAGAATTATTGCCTGGCGGTGCATCTTTGATGATAAAAGAGGGTGTTTTAGAAAATCCTATGCCAGTCAGTATTTTTGGGCAACACGTTCATCCACCATTGGAGGCAGGAAAAGTGGGTTTTCGGGGTGGTATGTATATGGCTTCGACTGATGAAATTTATGTGACTATCAAAGGGCGCGGGGGGCATGGTGCTATGCCTCAAGATTGTATTGACCCGATTTTGATTGCAGCGCATTTGATAACATCGCTTCAACAATTAGTTAGCCGCCTTGCTGATCCAACAATTCCGACTGTTTTGACATTTGGAAAAATAAATTCTACGGGTGGCGCAACCAATATTATTCCGAATGAAGTAAAATTAGAAGGTACATTCCGCACAATGAACGAAGATTGGCGCACAAAGGCGCACAAAAAAATGAAACGAATGGCAGAAGGGCTGGCGACAGCAATGGGCGGAGTATGCGACTTTCGCATCGAAAAGGGATATCCTGCGCTCGTCAATAATGAAAAATTGACCGATGCAGCCCAGCAATACGCCGTTGAATATTTAGGAGAAGAAAACGTCATCGAATTGCCTATCCGTATGACTGCTGAAGATTTTTCCTATTATTCGCAAGTAATGCCTGCGTGTTTTTATCGATTGGGCACAGGAAACAAAGAAAAGGGTATTGTATCGCCTATTCACACCAATACTTTTGATATTGACGAAAAAGCCTTAAAAATCGGTAGCGGTTTGATAGCATGGCTGGCGGTGTGTAATTTGCAGGCATAAAATTTTAACTAAAAATCTCTATTTTTGCCCCACGATGAAGGTCTTTTATAATTTAGAGGAATTACCTCTTTTCGATAATGCTGTTGTGACTATTGGTTCTTTTGATGGGGTGCATGGTGGACATCAAGAAATATTTGACCAAATATGCCAACTTGCGCAAAATATCAACGGAAAAAGCGTTGTTATTACATTCAACCCTCACCCGCGTCATGTCCTTGCGCCTCATGATAACGAGCCGAAACTGCTGACCACTATTGCCGAAAAGATAGCTTTAATAGAAAATTATGGGGTGGATTATGTGGTGGTTGCGCCGTTTTCTGTGGCATTTTCGCAGCTTACTCCCCAGCAATATTTAGAAGATTTTCTAATTCGCTATTTTAAGCCCGCATATATTGTTATCGGTTATGACCATCGTTTTGGGGCAAATCGGGAAGGAGATATTTCCTTTTTAAAACAAAACATTGGTTTATACAATTATAAAATCATTGAAATTGAGGCACAAACCATAAAAAACCTCGCCATTAGCTCGACCAAAATCCGAAAATATCTTGAAGATAAAGACATTGCATCTGCCAATCAATTATTAGATTATCGATATCAATTGACAGGAAAAGTAGTGCAAGGGCAAAAAATTGGGCGCACAATTGGCTTCCCAACCGCGAATTTGAGCATTGATGACAAATACAAACTTATCCCGCCACAAGGTATTTATGCTGTTTTTGCTTATCATAAAGGTATTCGTTATGGGGCGATGCTTTACATTGGCAACCGCCCAACGCTCGAAAAATACCATAATACGACGATAGAAGTCAATATTTTTAATTTTGATAAAGATATTTATGGCGATGATTTGACCATCGAGTTTGTTGATTTTATCCGAAATGACCAAAAATTTGGTGGTTTAGAAGCATTAAAGGCGCAGTTGGCACAAGATAAAATAGATGCAGAGGCGATTTTGAGTAAGTTAGATGCGGGCAATTCTTCCGTAGCAGTTGTCATTTTGAATTATAACGGGAAAAAATATTTGGAGCAATTTCTGCCTTCTGTTTTAAAAACGACTTATCCAAATACCCAAATTTACGTTGCTGATAATGGTTCTAAAGATGATAGCGTCGTTTTTTTAAAAGAAAATTATGCCTCAAAAGTGCATGTGATTTTGTTAGAAAAAAATTATGGCTTTGCAGAAGGTTACAATCGCGCTATGCAGCAAGTGAATGCCAATTATTACGTGTTACTCAATTCTGATGTGGAAGTTACCTCTAATTGGTTGCAGCCTTTGGTCAAGCTTTTAGAATCAGATAAACAAATTGCAGTATGTCAGCCCAAAATTTTATCTTATCAACAGCGTGGGCAGTTTGAGCACGCAGGAGCGTCAGGTGGTTTTATGGATTTTTTGGGCTATCCATTTTGTCGTGGGCGCATTTTTTATACCACCGAACCTGACCACGGACAATATGACACGAGTATAGAAATTTTTTGGGCGACTGGCGCAGCTTTTTTTATTCGACACAATCTTTTCAACGAGTTTGGTGGCTTTGATGCATCTTTTTTTGCGCACATGGAAGAAATAGACCTTTGTTGGCGGCTAAAACGAGCGGGTTATAAAATCATGGTAGCACCTACTTCTCAAGTTTATCATGTTGGAGGTGGTACATTAGATTATTTGCACCCAAAAAAAACATATATGAATTTTAGAAATAGCTTGGCAACCTTATTCAAAAACGAACCATGCGCAAAATTAATATGGTTAATTCCCTTACGACTGATATTAGATGGTTTGGCGGGCGCGATGTATTTGTGGAAAGGCGAGTTTAAAAATATTATGGCAATTATAATGGCTCATTTTCATTTTTATGCAAGGCTGCCCAAATTATTAAAAAAACGACGCGAAATAAACGAACTAATCGAAAAAAAAAGCATTGGAGTTTTTAACAAAAAAGGATTGTATGAAAAAAGCATTGTTTGGGCTTATTTTTGGAACAAAAAACGAAAGTATAGCGATTAGTCCGAAAATTTGTCACAAAATCATTATTTTTTAGAAAGTCTAAAATATACTAAAAGTAATTTGCTTACATTAAGTATTGATTTCAAATTTTTTATACGTTATAAATTTAAATATTTAATATATTTTAATACTACATATTGACAAGAACATAAAAATAACCGTATATTTGTATCAACAAAACGAAAAAATAGTATGAGAAAACAAAAAAGACTTCGTTTGTGACAAGTAATATTAGTTTTAGCTCTTTTTCGTTTTGAAAGCAAATTTTAAACATACCTCCTCCAATATCCTTTTATAAAAATCCAATTGCCTTTTTGCAATTGTTTTTGTCTAATATGTTATTGCAGTTCAGATTTGCTACGCCATGATGGGCTGTGGCTTCATCAGTTGCTAATTTTTTCAAATATTCAGATGAATTTGATTTGATTAATAGTTCAACACGCTATTGAATGATAAATATTTGTCTTTAACAATTTAACAAACAACAAAATGACAAGCAAATTTAACAATTGCGCATTAAACGCAAACGAACAACAATCCGTAACGGGCGGCTGCGCTGAAATCTTCGCTTTACTTGGTCTTTTAGGTGGTGGTAGTTCTGCTCCACAACCACAACCACTTCCACTTCCACTTCTTCCACAACCACTTTACCCAAAACAACAATGTGGCTGCAATGGTGGCTGTAATGGTGGCTGCGGTGGTTGCGGTGGTTGCAATAGTGGTGGCTATTCATACCTTCAACAATACAAACTTGCTGCACCACAACAAGCTACCCAAAAACGCATACAACAAGTGCCAGTACAACAGCTTAAATCGCAATCGAGCATTCAAAAAAGAAGACAATAAACTATTTAATAATCAATAAAACAAACAAACACAATGACAAACAAATTTCAAAACTGCCAATTAGGCACTCAAGCACAGAAATCATTAACAGGTGGTTGCTTTTTTTTATCATCGCTGCTTGGTGGTGGTGATAGTACTGGTGATGTTGTAGCACCACAGCTACTTCTACCACAAATTCCACCACAATCACAACAGATTCCACCGTTGTACATTCAACAACAAGGTATTTACAAACAACAATACAACAAACAACCAGCAGTACAACAAATCAGACTACAACAAACGGTAAAAGCAACTCAAAGACGTACTCAAAAAAGAGCGCAATAGGTTAGCCTAAATAAAATAAATAAACTCGGATATTAAGTTATTGACACGTTGAAATATTGAAATTTTATGATTTGAATTATGTTAATGTCATCAATATCATAATATCCGAATATTTCTATTTTACCAAAGGCTTCGATTTCTGGTAGTGGGTCAGATGCGTTGTATATTAAATATAAATGCCTGAAAAACAATTAGATACATGATAAACTTAACATCTTTGACCCACCCGATTTCTATTAATTGAGATAAGATATTTATTGTAGGCTATTTTACATAAACCCTAAATAACAAATATTTTACTAATTATATAAACTACAAAAAGATGACAAACAAGTTCAACAGTTGCGCATTAGCTGCAAACGAACAACAAGCAATTACAGGTGGTTGCTTTGAATTATTATTAGGATTATTCGGAGGACTTGGCGGCGGTGGCGGCGATACAGTGCCTCCTCAACAACCATTGATAATACCCCCTCAACCTCATGGCGGTAATTGTGGTTGCAATTCTTGCAATAGTGGCGGTTGTTATCGCCAACAATATGTTACGCAGCCATACTTAAAACAACCTCAGCAAGTGCCAATTCAGCAGATTAAAAAACAGGTTCAAACTGTATCTCAATCAAGTATTCAAAAAAGAAGACAATAAAATCAAAATAGGGGCTGTATCAATGATACAGCCTTTGTTTTTTATTTATGCTCATCTTAGCATTTTTATTTTTCAAAAAAATATAATATATAAAACTTTGATATAAAGCTCAATACATATTAAAGTTTGGCACACTTCTTGCCTTTAAAGCAATTGTAACCAAAACGATTGAAAAAAAAGTGTAAGAAAAAAATGATAAATACCATATTAAAGGTATTGTTTTTTAAACCGAAATATTATTATATTTGCAATATGTTTTTAATTAATAATCAGCGAGTTTTAACTTTCCTTTAATCGCTTTTTCACAACTTACACACCATAGTTTCAGCAGGATAAATTGCTGGAAAAAATTCCATTTTGAAAAAAAAATTTGAAATAACAGCGGGTTATCATCTATTTTTTTCCTAAAAACCGAACCGACATATTTTGTCTATTTTTTCCCAACCACCGATGTGATAACTTTGCCTTACTTCAAATTGTTTTTGGGCTAACACTGACCTAACTAGCTGTGTTCGTCTTTATATTGGTTCGTTTACATAAAAACCATACATAAAAAATGATTGGCTCTGTTCTGTTCATTGATGCGCAATGAATAGGCTGCCGTTTTATTTTTATAAAAAAACAATTTAAATTCGTTGTTGCTGTGCAATAATGACAATGGGCTTGCTATGTGTAGTTATGAATTATTAGTTATGAATTATTAGTTATGAATTATTAGTCGTTATTGGTTGTAAATATTTGATTATCAATAATTTATAACTCATAATTCATAATTTTTTAAAATATTTATTCAACAAATTTTAATTATTCCATGAAGAACATGAGATTTACTCCTGTCTGCTTTCCCCCAATAGCAGGCAAAATGGCTATTTCTAACTATTTACACACGTTATTCCGTTGGTGCCTTGCCTCGACCGTATTGGTCTTGATGGCGACGCAAGCGCAGGCGCAATGCCCGAGCATACAATGTACGGATAAGGTGAACATTTCGATGAACTCCGATTGTCAAGTACAATTGACACCACAGAATTTTATACGACCAGGTGAACCAGGCTCTCTCACTAATACTACGACGGCACCAGGTTGTTTAGCAGTTGCTGCGCAAGGTGCAGGTGATTTACTTTCTTATCGTTTAGAAATAATTAATGGAGCTACTACCTATATTGCCATAACAGATGATGTAGAAATAGATAACGCAGCTATTGATGGTACTACTCGTGCGGAAGATGCGAACAATGCTTTTAACAATATATTCAATTCTACAGGCGCAGCAGCTCCTACTGCTACGGATTTTTTGCCTGTATTAGACTTGAAAACCGTCGTAGGAAAGAGCGTAACCTATCGTATTACACGCCTAATTAATGGTGTAGCAAATAATACCTGTTGGGGTACGGCTTTAATTGAAGATAAAATGGCTCCAGTATGTGATATTGCTGACCTTACGCTAAACTGCTATGATGCATTGCCCACACGCGCTGTGGTAGCAACTACCACAACTACGCCGAATAGTTATTTGGGTGATGAATTGGCTTTGGAGATGTATCCGACAACAATACCATCTATCGTTATCGGTGGTGATACGGAGATACCTATAGTATTACAGACAGATCAACTGGCAAATTTTGCAGGACTAAATTTGAAAGATATAGAGGTCTATGTAGATGTGACAGCAGCCAATCCTAATGCATTAGGAATAAGCCTTAGTGACGATGCAGGAGCTACTTCAACTAGTCTTTTAGCAGTAGCAGCTACAACCTGTCAGAATAAACCTGCTAATTTGAAAATCACTTTTGATGATGACGCAACGAATACAAATGCGAACTTAATTACAGCCTTGAATGCGTGTACAGGCACTACTTATACTCCTATGAGTGTTGCAGGTACATATAAACCTGGCAATTTAATTCGTGCCGCATTTGTTTTGCCTGAAGATCCTTATGCTGATGATAAAGACTGGACAGTAATCATTTCAAATTTACAAACTGGCGATAAAATCAATAAAGTATATGTTCGTTATAAATTTAGTAGTGTTAGTTTTACGGATTGTTCTACCATTTCAAGTATAAATTATAGTGATGTAGTAACAGATTATGGTTGCCCTCCACCAGCACCACCTGCTGACCCAGACATTCCAGTAACTGTTGCTTCTGTACTAAGAACATGGACAGCAACCGACCAATTTGGCTATGCTACTACTTGTACGCAACTGATTAATATTCAAAGAGTTCCGTTTAGCAACGAACCCATAGCTTACCCAGCATCAGCGGTCATTGATTGTGCGGTAGTAACGACAATAACAAAAGACTCTAATGGCAACCCTGATCCAAGTGTAACAGGCTACCCGCAATGGCAAGGACGCGATATAACTACGTTGAGTTCATCTACCAATTATTGCAAACTTAATTCGAGCTATACCGATTTAAAAATTACCACATCTTGTGGATATAAAATATTGAGAACTTGGTTGGTTATGGATTGGTGTGGCGGTAGCGTAAGCCCAGTTCTTGGGACTTCGCCAGTGCAGCAAATAGAAATAAAAGATAATTTTGCTCCTTTATTTCCAAATTGTACGCAAGCAACAGGGATAAACTCTTTGATAAACCCTCATATTTGCGGTAGCAATTTATCTGTGCCCGCCAATAACGCGACTAATTGCTCTTTGTCTAATTATACCGTTGATTTTCCTGGTACTTCTGATAATTGTGATGCAAGTTTGACAAAAACAATTACTGTATATAGTAAAGGTACTGACTGTGCGGTTGGTGGTACTGGCGATGCTAGTGATGTTGTTATCGCATCTTCTACGACTGGTATTTTAAATAATGTGCCTGCCAGTAGTGTAACGAGCGCTTGTCCTTATCCTTACTACATTATATTTTCAGCGACAGATGACTGCGGAAATGTAGCTTATGCACGCTTAGAGAATTTTGTAGTAACCGATGGAAATCCTCCGATTGCGGTTTGTATCCAAGACCTTAAAGTATCCTTGACTTTAGACGGCAAAGCAAAAATAGCAGCCACTTCGATAGATGCTGGTAGTATTGATAACTGTGGTGGAGATTTGACTTTCAGTGTGCGCAGAATGTTTGATGGTTGTGACTTAACTAAAGACTTAAACGGCGATGGCGATACGGCTGATGGCTACGACTTAAACGGCGATGGCGATACGGCTGATATTATTGATGGCAATAATGACGGCGATACGAATGACGTAGCAGATGGTTTTGATGTGCAAGAATCAAATTATGAAGCACAATATTATCACTACTTCCAAAATGAATGTTTATTTTGCTGTACAGATGCGGCTTCTAACGCTATCCCAGTGATTTTGCGTGTGCAAGACAAATACGGCAATGCCAATACTTGTATGGTAAATGTAACCGTAGAAGACAAATATCCACCAGTAATTGTTTGCCCAGTAGCAACTACCGTAACTTGTACCGATAACTATGCTTATAGTACAACATCAGTTACAATGGACATTGTAAATAAAACAAATTACCCATCTACGGGCGTGCCTACTTGGTTTGATAATTGCTCAATGGACGTGGTAAGTTTGGCTTATATCGATAGTGGTACACCAGATGGCTGTGGTTATGGCGTTGTTACACGTACTTGGACCTTGACGTATCGCACTGCTTCAGGCAACCAAACCAGAAGTTGCACGCAATCTATTACAATAAATAATACGAATCACTTAGATATTTTTGCAACCACTCAAAAATCAAGCGCAGGTGTTGTAACTTATACTGTTGACCGTGCGGGCGCAAGAACTACTGGCGTAAGCAGCTTGACAGGGCTTGGTGTAGATGTGGTTTTCCCTGCCGATATCACTTTGAACGATTGTGCCAGCAGTGGCGCAGCCGCTTTAGCAACAGTTGCAAAAACAGGCGATGTAACCATTAATTATACAGGTTGTGATACTTATGGAAAAACTTATACGGATTTAATTTTACCAATAAGTGCCCAAGAAAATGCTTGTTATAAAGTTATGCGCACTTGGACAGTAATTGATTGGTGCTACTTTTTGAGCAATGGAGAAACATTTGACCCTTGTAATAGAGCGCATTATGTTGATTTTGGTACTACAAACCCTAATCTTGCAGGCGTGGGTGTTTTAAGAATAGCTGACGCAGCCGTGACAGGTGTAAATGGTGTATCTATTGCTTCTGGCGACTTGTTCATAGACATAAACAATACAGGAGGAAACACTCCAACATCAGAAGATATTGGATTAGCAACTTGCTCAACAGGTACAGCGAGAGGTGGATTAGTTGGTCATTATGTATTCCCTAAAAGAACGTATGACAATACGATGCCAACCCAGCTTGGTTTATGGAAAGTCAATCAAATCATTATGATACAAGACAAAGTAGCCCCAGTGATTTCGCTTTGTGCTTCTGTAACCAACGAAGTCGTATCATCTACTTCTACAGACCCAACGGCTACAACGGTTTCTGTGGTTGCTTCAGATGCTTGCTCTGGCACAAACTTACAATTTAGCTATTTACTTGACCTCGGCAACGATGGAAATGTAACGACTAATATTTCAGGCGAAGGTGCGAGTACGGTCACTTTACCAAACTCAACCAATACTGTAGTAGCAACTGTAAATACATCAACAGGCACTTATAGCATTGTAGGAAAAATACCGTTTGGTTCGCACAAAATCACTTGGTATGTAGCCGATGGCTGTGGTAACCGCACCGAATGTTCTGCAACTGTTATTGTTCGTGATGTAAAAAAACCAACACCAGTCCTACAACCGCTTTCCGTAGATTTGATGCAAACAGGTATGGTCGAGTTAAACGCTGGCATGTTTGATGTAGGGAGTTTTGATAACCGTACTGCCGCTGCAAGTTTAAAATTCTCTTTTGATGCCGCAGGCACACAAACAACGAAAGTCTTTACTTGTAGCGATGTGAAAAAAGTAGTAACCAGAGTAGCAGGTGTCGTTACTGAATGTTATTTTGCCTATGCTGATATCAAAATTTATGTAACCGATGCAGATGGAAATGTGGACTATACCATTACGCAAATTTGTATCCAAAATAATGCTATTACTTGTTCAGGGGTAGATAATTGTGCTGCACAACCAGGAGGATTAGCTGCAGCAACCGTAGAGAGTGCCATCCAAACCGAAATGGGCGACAACGTCGAGCAAGTAATGATTAAAGTAAACGGCGCTGATGCCGGTGCAACAGGCGTAAAAGGTAATTTCTTGACGAGTTTATCCAGAAATCAAGATTATACCATAGCACCTGAAAAAGATGTAAACCCGTTGAATGGCGTTTCGACTTTTGATTTGGTTTTGTTGAGCAAACATATTTTAGGCGTTCAGCCGCTCAATAGCCCTTACAAAATGATTGCTGCTGACATCAATCGCTCTGGCACCATTTCAACGGCTGATATGGTAGAATTGCGTAGAATGATTCTTCAAATCAATAAAGATTTTAGCAACAACACTTCTTGGAGATTTTTTCAAAGATGCTGATAACCCATTTGACAGTACCTTACCTGAAACCAAAACGATTAGCAAATTGGCAGGTAATGAAAAAGCAGAATTTGTGGGCATAAAAGTAGGCGACTTAAATAGCAACGTAGCTGCTAATAGCTTGATGAACACGCAAGCACGTAATTTTGCAGGGACACTCAACTTCAATGCTGATGAACAAGCTATGACCGCAGGACGCGAGTTAAAAGTGACTTTCAATGGCGACCAAAGCGTGGAAGGCTACCAATTTACAATGAATTATGATAAAAATGCCCTTGAATTAGTAAATATTGAAGGCTTAAACGCCGAAAATTATGCTGTTCTTGAGCAAGGGATTATGACTGCAAGTTGGAACGCGAGCAAACCTGAAAATGCTACTTTTACGATGATATTTAAAGCGAAAAAAGACGGTCAAATTAGCGAATATTTGAATATAAATGCACGTACTATTGCAGCAGAAGCCTACAAAGATGGCGCATTGATGAACGTGAATTTACAATTCAACAACAAAGGAACAACCGTAGCAACCGCTCAAAACTTTGAGTTGTATCAAAATCAACCGAATCCGTTTAAAGGTCAAACTGCCATTAGCTTCAATTTACCAGAAACTGCCGCTGCAACTTTAAGCGTATTCGATGCGACAGGTCGTATGTTAAAAGTAATCGAAGGTTCATATCCAAAAGGATACAACCAAATCAACCTTACAACCAGTGAAATAGGCGCGACAGGCGTACTTTATTATCAATTAGCGACTGACACACACACCGCAACCAAGAAAATGATTATCATGAATTAACCCATATCCCAAAAAACATACATTGCAACGTGTGAAATAGGACAAAAATAAACGAAATAAGACAAAAAGGGACAAAAATAAAACAAAACGTCCTATTTCACACGCAGCGATGTAACCTTAACGAGATAATAATAGAGGGTTGTGTAAAAAGGGTTATTAGGTTATTAGTTATTGATTTATTACATATATAATAATCAAATTATCAATTTTTTATGAATTAAAAATAACCTAATAACCAATAACTTATTGCACAGCCCCATAAAATAAAGAAAAGTTTTAATAATTATGGTTTTTGTGGTTGCCCCTTCTCTACAAAGGTAGAGAGGGGCTTTTTTAACTTCCCTCATCTCTCAATCCCTCTTCCATCTTCTCTCCTCCCTCAATCTATCTTCCCTCATCCCTCATCTCACTAAGGACAAAATCTTTTTTTCCGCCCGTTTTTTCTATCAAACATATATTTTTAATAATAATATGGTGGGAAAATGCTTTACACATATCATAAATAGTAAGTGCGGCAACACTCGCCCCTGTCAATGCCTCCATTTCCACGCCAGTTTTTCCAGTCAAAGATGCAGTACAAAGAATGACAACCTCGTTTTCAGCATTGATTTTAATATCAATTTGACAATTTTCCAGGCCCAAAGGGTGGCACAAAGGAATCAAATCTCCCGTTTTTTTAGCAGCCATTACACCTGCCACAATCGCTGTTTGGAACACTGCACCCTTTGGGGTATGAATATCATCGTGTTGTAGAAGTGCCAAAACCGATTCCGGCAGCAACACAATCGCCTGCGCTACAGCTGTGCGTTTGCTAATATTTTTTTCACTAACATCAACCATCGAGGGGTTGCCTGCAGAATTTAGGTGGGAAAAATTAGACATTATTAAATGAAAATTAATATTATGATATAAAATTTAATATATAAAATAAAGAATTTAAGGTAAATTAAAAATGTAAAATTTGTTTTATAAGTAAAAATAAAATGTAATAAAGTTATTTTTTTTCGTTACTTTATTTTTGATTTATTAAAAAAAAAGTTAATTTTGCGTAATATTTTTATTTAAGTTATCCAAGACCGTTTTTCAAGAAGCATTTTTTAAGTTCCCATAACTGAGCCAAAACTAAATAGTATGCTATGAATATTAACAACAATTTTATGATTGGAGATGTTAGAGCACTTATCGTCGAAGACGAAATAGATAGTCGCAATAACTTGAAAAATCTGCTTGGCAAACATTGTCCTCACATAGATATAGTGGGCGAATCGGATACCATAGAGCGTACACTCGCGCTATTCAATAATCCTGCTTTCGCGCCAGATGTTGCTTTTTTGGATATAAACCTGCCCGATGGAGAAGTTTTTAGCTTGCTCAAACAATTACAAGACAATGATACTTTAAATTTTGACGTTATTTTTGTGACTGCTTACGAGCGTCATGCAATTCGGGCATGTCAATTTAGCGCAATAGGTTTTATCGTAAAGCCTATTGATAGCGAACAGCTCGTAGAAGCAGTAGGTCGTATTCGTTCTGGCAAAGACAATAAAATAAAACAACGCCTCGAAGTTTTTAGTCAAAGTTATACTGCCCCAAATCTTTTTGGCAAGCTAAGTATTTCAGCTTTAGATGGAGTTTATTTTGTGAATCTCAAGGATATTGTTCGTTTGGAAGCAACAGGAGGCAATTATACCGATTTTTTCTTGTCAAAAGGCGAAAAAATTACGTCTTCGCGCACCATAAAAACCTATGAAGATATGCTAACGCCATTCAATTTTTTTCGGGTGCACAAAAAACATATTATCAATCTGAATTTTATGCGCAAATTTGTAAAAGGCGATGGTGGTTATTTGGTTATGGATGATGGAAAACGCTTGGAAGTATCGCGTCGGCGGCGCACACAGTTTATAGAACAGATGAAGCAAATCCATGATGAATGATAAATAATAAAAAAAAACAGGGTATTTGTTTGGTCAATAGACAACAGTTTTAGTAACTTTACGTTAAGCAATCTTTTTTTTAAACTTACAAAACTAACATACTCGTGAACTTCTTTTTCAACCTTGACATTATGAAAAGCAAGAAGAAAGGTTTCGGTTTCGGTGAATTAAAAAATCGGGACGATATCGAAGTCATAAAACCTTCGGATATGGAGAAGGTGATAGGTGGCAGAAACCGCCATCAAGAGGCGTCTCCATATTATTACAACACCAAGGATAATGGCTGTAGTGGCATTGTGCCACAATAATCAAGTCTTATTGTTTTTTTCAAATCTCGATTTTTGTTTTATTGAGAGAAGACTACATCGCTAAGTTGTTTCGACTTAGAGGGAGAGGCTGCATTTTTCACTAAAAATGCAGCCTCTTTTTTATATTTGCTATTTATGATATTTTATAGCTTCAGTTTTTCTATCTGAAAATTGCTAATTCATATTTCAACATCAAAAAATGACCGTAATCTCTGCCAAAATACCTAATATAAAGCGTTTAGAAAGCCGCTTAGAACGTGTTGAAAATGAACATCAACGCTTGGAAGTATTGACACAACTACTTGATTACTACTCTTTTACAGATATAAAAAAAGCGCGCCGAGTCTTAGAAGAATATATAGACGTACAACACCGACTGGCTTCGCCCGAGGTACAATTACACCTTTATCTTTATACTGCTTTTATCGAAAACCAAGCCTACAATTTTGTGCTTTCGGAAATGAACTATCGGGAAGCTTTGGGTATGATAGAAGATTATATGGACGTACAGCAACAGACGGAGGTACTAATTGATTATGCAGCCACGTGTTTAAATTTGGATTTGCGCCAAAATGTACTTGATTTATTAGAAAGAGCGCGAAAAATGCTCAAAAATTCGCCTAATAATTTGTTGCTGGCTCGGCTAATTTGTCGAGAAGGTTTTTTAAATCTTCATGCTGCTAATTATGCCGATGCGATTGAACGTTTTTTGGAGGCAGAACGAATGTTGACTAATGAAACGGAGCTTCCCCTAAAATTAAAGGATTATTACACAATGTCCTTAATTAATAGCGGTTTGGGGCGTGTTTATCGGCAGATTGATGACAAACAAAAAAGCGTACGTGCGCATTTAGACGTTGTACGGATTTGTGAAGCATTGGGTATGCGAACACGCCTTTCATGGCATTATAACAATGTAGGCGAGAGTTATATGGTACTCAACGAACCCGAAAAAGCAGAAGAATTTTTTAGAAAAGCCTTGAAAATAACTGATGACATCAGCCAGCAGGCGCGCGCTGGGGCGTATGCGAACCTGGGCAAATTGAGTTTTCAACAACACAAAGAAGAAGAAGGTTTGACGCTTTTTCGTCGTGCCGAAGCCTTGTATTTGGAGCGATTGCCCGAACCCGATTATGAAAATTTGGCACAAATAGAATATTGGCGCGCCGAATTTTTTCGTATCGATGGCAAAACTCGTCGTTCTTCCAAGCATTATGCGAAAGCACTGGAATATGCAATGGAGAATAAAAAGAAAAATTATCGTCAAATTGCTATTTTTTTTAAGAGTATTGCTTCTTTTTATGCAGATTTGGAAGATTTTAAAAATGCCTATGAATATGAGTTGCTTTATCAAGAGGCTTATGAACGATACATGGAAGAATTTAAAGAACAACGCATATCCGAAATTGAAATAAAATATGAAACCGAGCGCAAAAAAAAGGAAACCGAAATTTTGCGTCTTCAGGCTGCCGAATTGCAAATGAAAGCCCTACGAGCACAGATGAACCCTCATTTTATGTTTAATGCTTTAAACGCTATTCAGCAATACATTACTTCAAAAAGTGAACGTGATAATGACCTCGCTGCCCAATATTTGGCAAAATTTTCTCAATTGATGCGTAAAAGTTTGGATTATTCGGACATGGAATACATTTCATTGGATAGAGAAATCGAATTCGTAGAACAATACCTATATATTAATCAAAAATTGCGTTTTCACAACAATTTGCGCTACGAAATTATCGTAGCAGAAGAGCTGGAGGAAGACATTATGGGTGTGCCAACGATGATTGTGCAGCCCTACGTCGAAAATGCGATTGAACATGGGGTAAGAATGAAATCAAACGGTTTTATTAAATTACATTTTTCGCTATATGACGAAAATAATATTTTGTGCATTGTAGAAGATAATGGTATTGGGCGCGAAAAAGCTCGTCTGATTAAGCAACAACGCCAAACCCTCGAAAATCACCGCTCAAAAGGCACCATGATTACCGAAAAACGCTTGCAACTTTTGCATGAGGCAAAAAAACAACAAAATAATATTTGGGTTAAAATTATAGACCTGAAAGACGAAGCAACCGCCGAGCCGCTCGGTACGAGGGTCGAAATTTTAATTCCAATTGTTGATGATGTTAATTTAAATATTCAATAAATATATTTTTAAATAATTGATAATCAAATATTTACAAAAAATTAAAATCAATATAGAACCTACGATTATGTCCTTATTTTCAACAACTCTCCCAAACGCATAAATGCCATTTTTATATCCTCCGATTCCTCGCCAAACTCGTGCACCTGATCTATAAATTTAGGAATCATAGAAAAATATAAGTTCTGTGTTTTCCAGAGGTCGAGGTTTACGCCAATTTGATTGTTGAGCACTGCAAGAATGGAGTTGAGTAATTCAAGTTGCTCCAGAGGTTGCTCCGACTCATTGGCAGCCTTCAATTTTTGGAAAATACGCCTGCGCGCAGATAGCGCAAAAGCCTCTTTTTCAAAGATTTTTATGTCCCATTTTTTTAGCTCTGTTGCCAATCGATTTAGCTCTCTGATGGATAGACGATCGGGTGTAAAGTAGTGCTGCAAATCATAGTTGACCACAAACTCTATTGCATCTCGATATACTTGTGGCAGAGGCAAGCCATCGCGCTGCATACCCGCCATCAATTGATAATTTTCGTTATAAATTTCGCGAAAAGCTACTTCCGCATTTTTTAGGCTGGATTCAGTTATTTGACGCAAAACGCGGCGTTTTTCATCCGTAAATAAATTCCAGATGGTATATTTTTCTGAGCCAAAATATTGCTGCATCACGCTAATAACATCAGCAATGTTCGTACTATGAAAAGCATCCATAATCCTTATCTTCATTTCGTCAAAGGCAGATTCACTCATACCCGTCGAAATATTTCCAATAATATGATGTTGACCGAGATAAAGTGCCGCAAAACTAAATAATTTTTCGGAATGTGTAATACGAGACTCGACCACAGTACGTCCAAGCGTCAAAACCTGGCTTCCTGCGCGCACTCGCTCAAAATCTTCGCTTGTTGTGACATAATTAAAGACCTCCAAACGCTGAGGGAATCGCTCAAAAATAGACGCAACAGCGTAGTGCATACCCACCTTTTCGAGATTAACACGCGATGGCACAACGTGCTGAAGATAGTTTTCTGCACCATTGGCATATACATTGCTTGGTGCTAATGCTAAACGCTCAATAAACTCGGTGTGCAAATCTTGACCACTTACTTGATTGGTATAATCAATGGCACGACAAGCATATTGCAATATTTGATTGGTTTCTATTCCTGAAATCTCGTCAAAAAACCAGCCACAACTCGTAAACATTAATAAGGTATTGCGTTGCATTTCTAATAATCGCAACAGCTTTATTTTCTCCGTTTCTGAAAGTGGTTTCAGGGTATGTTTTGCAAAAAAAGCATTGACATTGTGTGTCGAACGCTCTAATAATACTTCAATATAATCATTCCTTGCTGCCCAAGCATCTTTGACCAACTTGTTTGCTTCTTGTTCAAAAATAGGAATGAGCTTATCTCGCAGCCAATCCAGAGCCTCCCGCAATGGTCGCCGCCAGCGTTGATGCCATCCTGCGTGTCCACTGTTACAACCACAATCAGAACGCCAACGTTCCACCCCATGCACACAACTCCATGAACTATCTTCGTAAATTTGGGCTTCATATTGAGGTGGGTTTAAGGCTAAAAATTGGGCATAATTGGTCAATTTTACATTTGGTTGCCTGAGCAAATATTCTAAGGCATCTGCCAGAGCCATTTCGCCATAGCGATGATGATGCCCATAGCTTTCCCCATCTGTAGCGATATGGACTAATTGTGGTTCGGGGTTATTATAATCAATAACAGACATCAAACGGCGCGCGAAACCTTTGCCACTATTCAATAAACCATTGAAAGCCACTTCCTGCGAAATATTGCCATCATAAAAAAACAAGGCAATGTGCTTGCCTGAAGGCAATTGATATTGATATACTTTGGTGGTATCTATGCTTTCATAACGCCAGTTGTTTTCACCTATTCGACGAAAACATTTGGCTTGGCGCGGGGCTAAAACCGTAAATTTGATATCATTTTCAGCTAAAGTTTCGAGTGTTTCAGTATTAACTGCGGTTTCGGATAACCACATACCGTCGGGCTTGCGCCCAAAACGATGCTCAAAATCTTTTATTCCCCAATAAACTTGGGTATGCTTATCGCGCTCATTTGCCAATGGTAAAATCAAATGACCATGCACTTGAGCCATTGCCGAGCCATGCCCACCAAAATGCGATGCGCTTAATTTATCCGCCTCCAATATTTTTTGATAAATTTCGGGGTCGGCTTGCTCCAACCAAGATAATAACGTAGGACCAATATTATAACTAATCAGCGCATAATTATTGATAATTTCTTTGATATATTGTCTTTCATCTAAAATGCGTGCTGCTGTGTTTGGAGCATAACATTCAAAATTAATACGCTCATTCCAGTCATGAAAAGGAGCTGCCGAATCTTGCACTTCGATAGCCTCTAACCACGCATTTTCGCGCGGTGGCTGGTAAAAATGTCCATGGATACAAATGTATTTCATCGTCTTTTCGTTGGTTGTTTTATTATAAAAAATCCTTTATGGTTTTACTTTTTGTTCAGCAGACTTTAAAACCAGTGGGGGCTACTGAACAAAAAATATTTATTTAGAAACGCATAAATAAGATTTTTTTCTTATATATTCATTTAAAATGATATTATTTTATTTCATAAAAAAATATTATAAAATAAAAAATATATAATCGGGTGTTTTAACCAGATTATATATTTTTTATTTTATAATATGATTATTTTAAGCGATAAATACACAATCAAAAAACTTTATTCGATTGAAGAAAACGCTGCACCCACTAAATTTACGAAAGTACCTTAATTATAATATTAAAATTTTATATTTACTTCAAACGTCACATCTACATCGGTTTCTCCGCCAGCGGCACTATCATTGGTCTTAGTAGTTGGCTCATGTTTTAATACGATTTGCACTTTGCCAGTACCCGTTGTTTGGGCTGTCCATTTCGTAGTCAAGCCAACAGGCAGGTTTTTGGTATCCAAATCCGTCCTAATAACGGTAAATGCGCCACTCAATACTTGATAAATGAATAAATGTGCATCTTTTTCCTTTTCAATTTCAGTAGTAATATTCACGGCTGGTGATTTGGATTCGTCCAATAATTCAATTTTTCCGTCATAAATTTTTCCAGCTTTTAGCGCGATTTTATCAATAATTGGAGCAGTACCACCTGCACCATCAGTATCCTTCCACGTTGCAGTCACGACATTAGCAGTTCCTTGTTCAGTAAGGGTTAATTTCACGGTAGTAATGAGTTCCGTATCGGTAGAAGTGTCGTTATCTTTGTCTTTTTTACAAGCATTAAATAATAAAATATTTACTAAAAAAAACATAAAAAAAACGATTTTGAAATGATTATTTTGCATGACTTTTAAGTTTTAAAATGAAAATTTTGCTCGCAATACGATGTTTCGCCCCATTTCGTCGCTAAAATAGCGGAGGCGATTCATGTAATCACGGTAGCGTTGATTAAATAAATTATAGGTAGTCAATCCTATTTCTAATGGAAAATGTGCGATGAATGTCGTTGTACCTATATCGGCTTGGAAAAGCGTGTACGCATCTGGCGGTGCAGCAAAATCACCTACCAACGGTATCCTTGTTTGGCGAAAAACATTCATAACATTTAAACTACAATACGATTTTTGAAGGTATTTTTTGTCCTTAAATTCGTAACGCAAGCCATTTTGAAAACGATCAGAAGGCATTAGCGGCAACCACTCGTCTGCATCTAAATTGCGTGCGCGGAGCAAAGAAACCTTTGATTCTAAGGTCAAATGTGGCAACAACAAGGCTTGCAATGCGGCATCAAAGCCCATCAAGCGAGCATTCGCCTGCTCAAAACGAAAAGTTGGAAATGCACCGCGAACCGTCAAAATAGGCTCTTGTTGCGGAGATTCGTAAATAAAATGTTTTATAGCATTGATATAAACAGTTGCGCTGGCTTTTAGGCGTTGATGATTATCAAAACCAAAGGTTAAGCTCGTATTCAAGGCTTGTTCGGTTTTTAAATCTGCTTTTCCAATCACAAAAGATGCCGTTCCGTGATGCACCCCATAACTAAATAACTCATTAACATTTGGTGTGCGCCAAGCTGTTCCTGTATTAAAAATAATTTGAGTGTGCGTTGTTAATTTATAAATTGCACCCAAAGAACCCGAAAAATTATTAAAATTGTACGTTTTATCCGTTTTGGGCTGCGCATCTAAAGCGGCATCGGGTCGAGCGGCTACCGCCAAATGCTTGTAATCATAACGCACACCTGCTTCCAATTCTAATGGAAAATCTTGTTTTTGCCAATGTTCAACCCAAAAAATACCTTGACTAAAAGTATTGAAATTAGGAATCAAACCGCCCCTATCCGTTGTATTGCGTTGTTGCATGGATTGAAGCCCGATTTTGCCCCGAAAATGATTCAAATTGCTGTGTTCCCAAACGGCATCGCCAGTATAAGTCGTGATTTCAAACTGCATTTCAGGGTCAATTAATGCCGTAGGTACACTACCATATAAGCGATGGGCATCAAATTCTTGACGCAAATCATATTGTCGCGTAAATTTTAGATTTATTTTACCTAAATCGCCTGTACGAATATAATTATCCCACTTAAACAGCTCGTGTTCAATGTGTTGTGCTGGTCGTGCGATTTTGTACGTAAAATCTGCCTTAATCGTTGGCTCTTGGGCGGCAATGGCAGCTTTTAAATCAGCAATAGTACCGATGTGTGAGCCGCGAAAAATGCCAATATTGGTATTAAATTGGCTATAAAAAACCTCGGACTCAAAGATGCCTTTTTTGTAGCCCAAAGTGCCCGAAAAATTATACTCTTTCACACCAGTATTTGCCAGAAAATAATCGGTCGTGCGTACATTACCTCCACGTTTAAAAGTGCCTTGCAAGCGAACAACCAACGGAATTTTATCACTAAATTTATTTTCGATAATACCCGAAACTACGCCAGTTTGTCCGTTGCTAAAGCCGACCAAATTAAATTCGCCATTTACACCCGTCGTTTCGCGCAAAGGTTTTGTTTTCAATAAAATCACGCCGCCCATCGCCTCGCCACCATACTGAACTGCATTTGCGCCCTTGATGACCGAGATTTTATCCGCAATAAAAGGGTCGATTTCTGGTGCGTGTTCGCTGCCCCACTGTTGCCCTTCCTGCCTCACGCCATTGTTAAAAATAACAATCCGATTGCTATGTAAACCTTGAATTACAGGCTTAGAAATAGCAGAACCAGTGTTCAAAGTAGTGACTCCTACCAAACTTTTCAAGGCTTCAGCAAGCGGCAAGCCTTTCGTTGCGTCGAGGGCTTGCCCTGAAAGTTCTACAACAGACTGCGTTTTACGCGTTTCATTTGCTTTGGCATTTATCATCACACTACCCAACTGAATATCTTCGTGTGTTAGGACAAAATTGTGGGTCATTGAGCCATTGATTTCAATGCGTTCTTCCAAATGCTTGCAGCCAATATGAGTACATTCTATGATATAACTTCCCACACATATTTTGTTAAAAATATAATTTCCCTTTTCATCGGTCGTGCTGCCACGTCTTAATGCTTTAATATAAAGATTGACATAAGGCATCGGAGCTTTAGTATCTGCATCAATTATTTGACCTTTTAGCTCATACAAACACGAACTAACCGACTGAGCACCAATATATTGCACTCCTAAAGCAACTAAAATGAAAACAGAAACCATGCTTCTAACAGAAAAAAGCATTGTTTTTTTCATTTGAAATAGAATTGTTAAATACGTTAAAATCAAAATTGTTTTTTAACAAATGACGGGAGGTGCGCGTCCTGTTGGGCTATAAAGCGTGTTATTTTTTAAATAAAAAGAATAATTAAAAGTATATTTTGGTAAGTCTAAAATAGTTATTTTACGCACCCAAAACTCGAAAAGACGAGGAGGTTCAACACCCGAAAAAATAAAATCACAAACCAAACACTTTAAGTCTGCATAATTACTATCGTGTAGATGTATTGTTCCTTTTGTTTCTGTATCGCAATGCAACAATGCTTCGTGGCGTTCCAACAAGTGATGTGCTTCTCTAAACCCAAATGTAGTTAAGAAAAGTATCATTAAAAAAAAGGAAACTCGATGCCTTAAAAGCTGATTTGTCATAAAAACAATAAAATTTATGCGAACCTACAAAATATAACTGTATTTTGCATCATTTTAGTATTAATTTTATGTTTGATTTAATTTAGATGAAGACCTTAGATACCTTTACTACTTGGCTGCTGCTCCTTGCCGTCTTACAAGGATTGGTGATAGGTATTGTTTATTTATGTCGGAAAAATACGCAAAAACTATCTGATTTTTTATTTTTTAGCTTAATTTCAGCTTTTACTCTAACATTGTTGAATAATTTTTTGGACAGCATGAACGTGTTTTCAACGCACCCAAATTTGTATTTTTTGCCTATTTATTTTACGCTTTCATTTGGGCCAATGCTGTTTTTTTACGCTAAGAGCGCGCTTTATCCTTCTTTTTCGCTGCAAAAAAAAGACTTAAAACATTTTTTATTGCCTATTGGACAAGTGAGTTTTTTCTTTTTTATGTATTTTCGGGCAGCTAATGTAAAACAATATTATTGGGAATATGATTTTTCGCCATTTTATGGTACAATTGGCTATCCTATTTATGTTATTATATTTTATGCATATCAATATTTTGCGTATCGCTTCGCAAAACATCGCTTAAAAGCACTACAACATATTTCTTACGAAAGCAATGAACAAAATTTTGCCTATCGGCTAAAAAATATGATAAAAATATTATTCATTTTAATGTGTATTAACACAACTTATGTGGTGAGCAATTTTATAAGTGACAAGTTTTTTGGGATTCAGCTAAATAATGCGCCTTTTTTTTCTTTTATCAATGATTTTTCCTTTGCAGCAATGGTATTTTGGCTGGGTTGGTACGGCATCAGAGTTTGGAAACTCCGCACAACTTGATTTTTCTTAGAGCTAAAAGCAACTATTCAGCCATTTTAAAAAGATAATTGTATCGGCTGAATAGTTATAAAACAGGGAATGTATAAATTTTTTTAGAAAAATCGTAACTACTTAGCCATGTTAATTAATTTAAAATCAACATTATATATATTTTTATTTTCAATATTTGTTAAATATATTGCATAAATATTAATATATTTCAATGTTTTATTTTTAAATTTAATATATTTTTGAAATAATATTTTAAATATTTAAAATAAATAAAAATAACAATATGTGCAAATAACTAAATTGTTACGAAAAATCAATACAAAATTTGGATGCTGGCTTCGATGGCTTCTTCCAAAATATCCAGTCCCTTGTTTAACAATTCGTCGTCAATGATGAGGGGGCTTAGAACGCGAATGCAGTTGCCGTTGATGCCCGCACTGATGATCAATAATCCTTTTTCGGCACAGCGATTCATGATTTTTTTTGTTAATGCTGCATTGGGTTTCATAATATCGCTATCTTGCATTAATTCAAAGGCTAACATTGCTCCTAATCCGCGTACATCAGCGATAATCGTTGGAAATTTTTGTTTAAAATATTCAAAACGTGCTCGCACAATGCGTCCGACACGTTCACCATGTGCATTAATGTCGATTTCCTCCATATACTTTATAGTTGCCAATGAGGCAGCAGCGCATACAGGATTGCCTAAATAAGTGCCTCCAATAGTACTAGGGTTGATGTTATCCATCACTTTAGCCTTGCCTATCACCGCCCCAATGGGCATACCGCTCCCCATACTTTTTGCCCATGTGGATAAATCAGGTATTACGCCATAGTGTTGATAGGCAGCCCATTTGCCCGTACGCCCAAAGCCGGACTGTACTTCGTCGAAAATAAGTATAATACCTTGCTCATCACAGATTTTGCGTAAGCCTTCGATGTAGCCTTTGGGGGCTGTAGCAAACCCTCCTTCGCCTTGCACCAACTCAATGATGATGGCAGCAACCTGATTTGCAGGCACTTGTGCATTAAAAAAATTGCGCAATTCATTTAGATGATAAGTTACGAAATTTTCTTCCGAAAGATGGTCGCGTGTGGTCGGGCTGAAATAAGGATATATCAAGCGATAAACTTCGGGAGCATAAGGACCACAGCCCAACTTATAACCAACCTTTGAGGTCAAGGTCATTGCCATCAAAGAGCGGCCATGAAAGGCATTGGTAAAACAAATAACCGCAGACCTACCCGTTGCTTGACGAGCAATTTTAATAGCATTTTCGACAGATTCTGCACCCGAATTGGTTAGCATCACTTTGGTATGCTCGCCATGAGGCAGGATTTCAGCTAATTTTTCAGCTAAATTTAAATATTCTTCGTATATAGCCACGTTAAAGCAAGTGTGAATTAGTTTTTCTGCCTGTTTTTTTATGGCTTTCACGACGGGTTCGGGGCAATGCCCTGCATTGAGGACGCCAATGCCTCCTGCAAAATCGATTAGCTCGCGTCCGTCGGCATCAATGATGATGGCACCTTTGGCAGATTTTGCGCTGGAAGGGTTGAAAATACCTAAAGCATTGGGAACGACAGCTTTTCGGCGTGCATACAATTTTTCTGTTTTATTCATTGTTTATGGATAATTTTTGTAAAATATAATATTTTTTAATTTGGCTTGATTTTGGAGTGAATGGTAAGGAAGGATTAAACAATAACTTATTATTTTATCCGCATCTTTTTAGCTCATATATCCTATTTTTTTCGTTGAATATTTCAAAAAAACAGTCATCTGAGCCAAAAATATTTTGCCAAATTTGATAAATTATCATTCACTCGTTCCTAAAAGAGTTAAATAATAAAAAAGAGTGATAAAAGTAGTTCTATTCAACGTTTTTTTAGCATTTTTATAGAAAAAATTTATCAAAAGTTAATGTAACTTTGTGTCCCGCAAATCAAATAGTCAAAAACCAAAGTGATAAAAATGAAATATTGGTGGAAAATTTTATCTATTGTTCTTTTAATTTATGTTTTTTTAGCCGGATTGTTGGTTCCACTGAAGCCTGGTATTGTTGAAGTCACGCCTAATCGAGTGCGTTCGGGCCGTTATCTTGACCTAAAAGTGAAAGGTTATAATGCTAATTATACCGCAAAAATACGGTCATGGCTCAAATATGATAGCACGTATGCGATGCCGGCGCAGGTGGTGGGCGTTGACGACCCGCAACATTTGAGTATGCGTTTTTATATCCCACAATTTTTGCCTGATTCGAGTAAGGTAAAGGATATGACGTTGGTGATTGATAATGAGGTTGATGGTGCGTGTGTGCTGCCAAGTGCCGTTTTCGTGAGCCAAGATTCTATGAATCCCGCCCGAATGCGCGATATGTGGGAAACCAATAGTTTTAAAAATTTGAGTGAAACGAAGCATTTCGCTTATCCATTTCGGAATATTTTGGCAGAAACGATTAGAAATTTGTTTTTTCACGTGCCGTTGTGGTTTGGTATGATTATCTTGTTTTCTGTTTCGCTATTTTATAGCTGGCGATATCTAAAAACATTGGATAAATTAAACGATATTAAGGCGGTTGCATTTACGAAAGTGGGCGTTTTGTATGGTATCTTAGGCTTGATTACGGGTGCAATTTGGGCAAAAGAAACATGGGGCGCATTCTGGAGCTGGGACGTGAAGCAGAACATGGCAGCAATTTGTATGCTTATTTATGGGGCGTATTTTGTGTTGCGTGGCTCTTTCGAAGATGACGAGAAACGGGCGCGTATCGGGGCTGTTTATGGCATTTTTGCTTACGCAGCGATGATTCCATTGCTTTTTGTAATCCCTCGTATGACGGATAGCTTGCACCCCGGCAATGGCGGAAATCCGGGTTTGGGCAAAGAAGATTTAGATAATACGATGCGTGTCGTTTTCTATCCTGCTATTATTGGTTGGACACTACTGGGGGCTTGGCTCGCAGATATTTCTTGGCGTATAGAGCGATTGAGAGCGGAAGCGGATGAGGCGTGAAAAAGAGAAATATTTTGTAGCAAAATATACAATCTAAGCTATTTAAAATTATTATAATTTTATTTTAAAATAATGAAAAATGAAGAAAAATAATGTTATTTTGACCTTATTTTTTCTATTAATCGGTCAAATTTTATGGGCACAAAATGGTGCTTCTGATGGCGATTTTATGCGTAGCATCGGAAAAATTTATGTTGTAGTGGCTGTTATTGTAGCAATATTTTTGGGACTTGTGTTCTTTTTGGTTCGTCTGGATAGAAAATTAACAAGTTTAGAAAAGCAAATTTTGAAATAATTTGTTTTCTTATTTTTCGGCATCACGCTTCATTTTGGGCTTTTCATCTTTTTTAACAGGAATCAACAGAGCGGTGTGCTGAATTAAACGACGCAAATCGTCTGGTTGCTGAAAATCGTAGAAATAACGAATGGTACGACTGGTATCTATCAAAATAGCATATTTAAAATTGGTTAAATCGCCTGATGCCTTTGTATTTAAATAAAATTTAGTGCTGAGGTCAATTTGGGGGTTGCTGAGAAATTGCCAAGCGGTAGCGGGTTTAATTCCTTTTTCAAGCATATAATTTTTCCATATAGGTACGGAATCGGTAAGGTCAATAGCGATACTCAGAAAAATAACTTTATCCGTTTTATTAAACTGCTTGACGTAAGCGGACATTTTATCTGTCATATCATCTAATAAAGACTTATTTTTTGTAGAAACAAAATTACAAATAGCAACTTTGCCCTTGAGGCTATCTGCCGTAAAAATGGCATTATTTTGATTAAGAAACTGGAAATCCCCTACTCTACCAATTTTTTTCAACTCGGATAAGGATTTTTTGCGCCAATCTAAGCCGGCTTGCAAATAATACCAAGAAAGTGCTGGTAAGCCAAATAAAACAAGAAATATTCCGGCCGCTTTTACCCACTTATTCATAGTATGAAAAATTATTTGTAATAAAAAAGGCGGGAGATTGTCTTCCCGCCTTATTGAACAAAAAAAATACTTTATCCTATAATTTTAGCGTTTTTGATTTTTTCATTGTATCCTTGTGTTTTTATTGTTTTTTCAGCAGGTTGCAAATTTTTATCTTTTACATACTTTCGGTTGCCTCCCCAAGCAGAGCCTTCATACAAAAATGCGATTACTGCCCAAACCAACAATAGCGTTGGCAGCAATACAGTCATAGCCAATCCTTTAGCTTCGTATCGCATGTGCATAAATTCATAAACAATAAAATAAGCTTTATATAAGCTGGCAGCAATCATTACTGGTACCATAATCAATTTTGGAAAATGCAATCCTTCAACGATATGCCCATTGCCCAATAGGGCAAATACAACTTCGCAAATGGTCACGACACCAAGTAAAATTAAACCCTTTGTGACAACTTTGATACCTTCTTCTCTGGTCATCATGGTGATATAGAATTATTAAGGTTGATTAAATTTTAATATATATAAAATAGCCAATAAGCCACTCCTAAATCAAGTAAAATACTAAAAATACGAAAACCCAGACCAAATCTACAAAGTGCCAATATAACCCTATTTTTTCGACCATCTCATAGTGATTACCCCGCTTATGATATAAACCACTCATTACATTGAGCATAATAATCAACAAGAAAATTACGCCAGATAAAACGTGAAATCCGTGGAATCCTGTGATAAAAAAGAATAAGCCACCAAAAGCTTTGGGTCCGAGTTGTTCTGTTTTGATTTGGCCTGCATCAGGTCCATCAGTTGCTCTAAACTGACGTGGCTGCAATTTGCCATCATGCCCATGAATAAGATAGCTATCTCCTACTTTAAAGGTTTCAGGTTTTCCATTTTTTACCGCTTCAGAGCCATCAGCATTGATATAAACGCCCGATTCTATGTGTCTTCCAAAAGGATTTTGAGAAACAGTCATATTTTCCCCTTTGATGAGGGTCGTCCATTCATAAGCTTGACAACTTAAAAATGCTGCTCCGCCAAGAACAGTCAGTAGCATCCAAAAGACGACTCCCTTTTTGTTGCCATGATGTCCTTCCTGTACTGCACGAACCATCGTAACAGAACTAATGATGAGGATAAAAGTCATAAGCGTCACAAAAAGCAGAGGCCAATGCCCTGACAAAAATGGAAATGAAGAAAAAACAAAATCAGGAAGTGGCCAAGCAGGCACACTAAACCGTAATGCACCGTAAGAAATAAGGAAACCAGCAAAAGTAAAAGCATCAGAAAGTAAAAAATACCACATCATTAGCTTTCCATAACTTGCCTTGAAAGGCTCCTTTCCGCCTGACCATAGTTCAGCATTTTGCTCTAAAGCTGTATCGGTTGCCATTGTCTGTTAAATGTATAAAAAATTTTTAAAATAAGGTTTTTCGTTTTATTCTATCGTTGAATAATCATAAAAATCAATAAATAAAGCCACAAAATATCCACAAAGTGCCAATATTGGAGCGTCAATTCAAATCTTAATTTTCTAATTGGATTTACGCGATGCGCCAAAGCAAAAGCATGAACCAATGCCACTCCGATAGCGGCAAGCCCCCCCAACACGTGAGCTGCATGAATACCAGAAATTGCATACACAAACGAACCTGCAGGGTTGCCATCTAATGTAATTCCGAAATGCTGTAAAGTCAACCACCCTTGATATTGGAGCACAACAAAAGCCAAGCCCAACAAAAACGATAGCATCAGTAAATTTCTATAGGCCGAAGTATTTCCCTTCAGAAAAGCGCGATAAGACAAATGCAAAGTAAAACTACTTGCCAAGATAGTAGCTGTACTTACGAAAAAAATATTAGGCAATTTGAACTCCAACCAGTTTCCCGCAGCTTGGCGCACTAAATAAGCACTTGTCAAACCTGCAAACATCATCAAAATGCTGGCAAAACTAATATACAAGCCAAATTTTTTGGGATGAATTTTATTTCTACTATTGTTGTTGACGGAATCAGAAACTGCCAAATTCATTTAAATTTTAATTAAATTTTGTCAAATAACATTGCGATTAAAGCAATCGGCAAATAAAAAAACGAATAAAACATCAAGTGTAATGCCGATTTTTTATCGCATTTTTTGTACAAATTCCACGAGAAATAGGCGTATATAACACCTAAAAAGAATAAAATTAGAGTAGAAAAAATACTCACAATCCCCATAAAATAAGGTAAAATACTAACACCTAATAAAGCCAAAGCATACAAAAAACTGTAAAAACCGATGCTTGCATCTAACTCATTATTATGAGAAGGCAACAACCGAAATCCAGCCTTAGAATAATCTTCGTGCCCAACCCATGCAATCGCCCAAAAATGAGGAAACTGCCATAAAAACTGAATCGCAAACAGCACCAATGACACGGAAGTCAATATGCCTGTAACCGCCACACTTCCAATCGCCATAGGTAAAGCTCCCGGAAATGCACCAATAAACACCGCAATAGGTGAAACCCGCTTCATGGGCGTATAAATAAAAGCATACGAAATCAGAGAAATAGTACCCAAAAAACCTGTCATAGGATTTAAAGAAGTCAACAAGGCAACACCAACAAGACTCATCAAACCTGCTGCCAAAAGTGCCGCCGAAATCGTCATCCGTCCCGCAGGTAAAGGTCTATCGGCCGTTCGCTTCATCAATTTATCATATTCTCTCTCTAACACCTGATTGAGTGCGTTGGCAGCCGCAGTTACCAAAAAGCCACCTAATGCCAACACCCCTAATGCATTCCAATTTATATCTCCATCAGCACTAATCAAATAAGCAATGACTGCAGAAAAAACCACCAGTGCAGTAAGTCTAACTTTTACTAAAAGTAGATAATCTCTAATTTTTTCGCTGATTATCTGCGATAGCCCGATTTTTTCCACTTTTGATGGCACTACTTCAAGTATTTTTTTAATTAGTATTTAAGTTTTATATACACAACATAGCATTTATAATCGTCAAAATAATACTTTTTGACTAATGCCCTCCCATATCACGCTCCCCAGCCTCAAGTGGCACTATTTGAGAAATAGCCTCTCCCCTATCATCTTTGCTATAATCATAAGCCCAACGTTGAACTGATGGAATTTTACCAGTCCAGTTTCCATGTCCTGGTTTTATTGGTGTTGTCCACTCCAATGTAGAAGCGTCCCAAGGGTTTTTATTAGTACAAACTCTACCTTTCCAAATGCTATGGAAAAAATTTATCATAAATAAAACTTGTAAAAAGAAAGTAACGATTGCAGAAATAGTAATAAATTTATTAGTTGCATCGAAGTGTTTGAAGGCATCAAAAGCTTCAAAGCTATAATAACGACGAGGAACACCTGCCATACCCAAATAGTGCATAGGCCAGAACACACAATAAGCCCCTATCAACGTACCCCAAAAATGGATCTTACCCAACGTTTCATTCATAAAACGACCATACATTTTGGGAAACCAGTGATAAATACCAGCAAACATACCAAAAAATGCTGCAACACCCATTACAACGTGAAAGTGTGCTACAACAAAATAGGTGTCGTGCATCACAATGTCAATAGCAGAATTACCAAGAAAAATCCCTGTCAAACCTCCAGAAATGAACATCGAAACAAACCCAATGGCAAATAAACTCGCCGAATTGAAACGAATATTACCTCCCCAAATCGTTGCAATCCAGTTAAACACTTTTACCGCAGATGGCACCGCAATAATCAAAGTAAAAATAACAAAAAAATTGGATATAAAAGGATTTACACCTGCCATAAACATATGGTGTGCCCATACGATGAAAGACAAAAATCCAATTGCTAACATAGAAAATACCATCGCTTTATAACCAAATATAGGCTTGCGGCAGTGCACAGAAAGTACTTCTGAAACTAAACCCATTGCTGGCAAGATGATAATATATACTTCGGGGTGGCCTAAAAACCAAAATAAATGCTGAAATAGGATAGGGCTACCACCAACATTATCTAAAGCCTTGCCCCCAATAAAAATTTCACTCAAGTAAAAACTCGTACCCAAACTCCTATCAAACATCAATAAAAATGCCCCCGAAGCCAAAACAGGAAACGAAAGCAATCCGATAATCGCAGTCAATAAAAACGCCCATATCGTCAACGGCAAACGCCACATATTTAAACCTTTCGTGCGTAAATTCAAGATAGTTGTAATATAATTTATACCACCTAACAAAACAGACACGATAAAAAACGTCATACTCACCAGCCACATTGTAGCACCAGCTTGTGAGCCTGTTGAAGCTTGAGGCAAAGCACTTAATGGCGGGTATGCCGTCCAACCACCTGAAAAAGGGCCTGTATTAAGGAACAGAGAGAAGAACATAATAATGCCCGAAAGAAAGAAAAACCAATAAGACAACATATTTAGAAAGCCCGAAGCCATATCTCGTGCACCAATTTGCAAAGGTATTAATAAATTGCTAAAAGTACCACTCAAACCTGCTGTCAGTACAAAAAACACAATAATAGTACCATGCATCGTCACCAAAGCATAATAAAACTCAGGTGCCAACTTGCCCATGCCTGTAGCATCATCTAATACAATCCATTTGCCCAAAATTGGCTTTAACCAAGCCAAACTCTCTTCTGGAAAACCCAATTGTAAGCGAAAAACGATAGACATTGCAGCCCCGATGAACGCCCAAATCATCCCAGTAATGAGAAATTGTTTGGCAATGGTTTTATGATCCTGGCTAAAAATATAGGTCGTAATAAAACTAGATTGATACTTATCCCCATGATGATGGTCATGGAAATGGTCATCAAATCCCATATTCTCTATGAGTACTTCCTCTTTAGTACTTGGCACATTTGTTAAATTGGTTGCCATCTTTTATAAGATTTTTTTTAGTTCGACTAATAATATTGTATCAAAAATACTTCAATATTAAGATTAATTGCTTAAAATTTTAAATTCCGTTCTCCTATTTTTTGCACGCCCCTCCACTGTATCATTCGTATCTACTGGCCGCTTATCCCCGTAGCCTACCGCCTTCAAACGCCCTCCATTAATCCCTTTGTTGACCAAAAAGTCCTTCACAGAAGTAGCCCGAGAAGCCGATAATGTTAGGTTCGATGTCGGTTCCCCGACGTTGTCTGTATGCCCCGATACTTCAATTACCATAGTTGGGTGAGTACTTAAAGCAGTAGCCAACACATCAAGTTGCAATTTAGAGTCTGTTGTAAGTGTAGCCGAGCCTGTTTCAAAATTCACATAATCCAACAACAATGTTTTGCTCTTGGCAGTCGTATCTTTTAATGCTTTTTCAATATTTTCAGAAAAAACTTTTATGTCTGTTTCTAATGGTTTACCTCTGTACGGGTCCTCGTCTGTCCCACGAATAGAAGTTGCATACCATGACTTCTGTGCTTCAAGCCATTTTTGATATTCTTCTTCCGAAACTATCCTTACCACTTTTCGCATCGAATAATGCCCCACACCACAAAGCTCTGCACAAGCTAACTCATAGTTAAATGTTTTCCATCGCGGTTCACTCTTAGGATCTTTCGGATCCGAAGGCAACTGATACTCAGGTGAATTTTTAATTTGCTGGCGATAATCCTCCGTCGTGATAGTTGGTGTAAACACAAAATATGTTGGCATACCTGGTATGGCATCCATTTTTACCCGAAAATGAGGTAGATAAAAATTATGCAACACATCTTTAGCGGTAATACGAACTCTCACTTTTTTATTGACAGGCAGCACTATCTCGTCCGTATGAAGGTCATCTAAATTTTTAGCATCCTTCCAATCCTGCCCCAAAGGGTTAGTGCCACTAATCAACTTATAGTTTTTAGTACCCAGCTTGCCATCAGCACCTGGATAACGAATAGCCCATGCAAACTGATAACCCGTAGCCTCTATTTCTGTATAATCCTCACCTTCTTTAACATCTACCATAGCTGTATTCCAAGCATCTAAACCACGAATGACTAAAAAAGTCATAACAATGGCAGGAACAGCCGTCCAAAATACTTCCAAACGATTGTCACCCGGTCTGAAAAGGGCTTTACGACCTTCCTTACCTTGATACTTATACGAAAACCAAAACAACAACACTTGAGTGACAATAAAGACGACACCCGTAAAAAACACAGTCACATTAATAGCAGAATCAATCTTTCCACCATGCGCAGAAGCTGAAGTATTAGGACCTAACCAAAGCACAGAATCTTTATATATTGCTATCAACCAAAAACTCGCCGCTAAAAACAATACTAAAAAAACCATACCAATACGAGAGTTCCAATAATTGCTATCTGCTTGCGCTGCCGCTTCCCCTTTAATTTTAGCAGAAAGTTCTGTAACTTTACCTATCTGCACCAACACCACCGATATTAAAACGAGGCACAGGAGGATGATTAACGTTGTCATTATTTATATATTAAAATTTAGTTGAAATTATTTTAACAATTACATTTCACTTAAAACGCTGTCATTCTAACAAATCTAAAAACTTTTGTCTTTATATCAAAATAAACTTTATGATAATTCTATCATTTAGATTCATTGTAAATAAATATTTTTACATCACATGATGATTCAAACTCTCTTGTATGTATGGGTCATTTTTTGCCAATAAAGAGGCTTTTTCTAGCTGCATAAATACAAAATAGAAGAATAAAGCCAAAAATCCTAAAAATGTACCTACCTCAGCCAGACCAGGAACCGTAAAGCCCATTTTAAATTCACCACCCGCATGATGTTCTTCTCCATGCCCCTCTGCTGCATGAAGTACCTCATTGTGTCCTCCATCACCATGTTCTCCCGATTCAGCCACCTTTTCAGTAGCATGAGCCAAGGTACCGTGTGTTGCATCTGCCACAGCATTGTGAACATTATCAATAGCCTTTTCAACATGTTCACCTGCCGCCTTTGCAGTTTCTACAGCATGAACTGTCGCGTCGCTATGTTTTGTTGTTGCATCTCCGTGAGCAGCACCACCCATATGTTGAGCGTGTAATTCATGTGCAGTATGCAACACACCTGGTTTTATCATTTGGAAAAAATCAATCCAGTGACCAAAGAGTACTAAAACTGCGATAAAAACCAGACTACCATACTTACGCTTAGTATCGTTTCTCATCAATACAAAAAATGGAACAAGAAAGTTGATAATGAAATTGCCCCAATACAGGGCAGGATAGTTGTGCATACGCTCATAAAAATAAATGGTTTCTTCCCCCACATTTGCGTACCATATCAACATAAATTGTGAAAACCACAAATACGTCCAAAATACACTAAACGCAAACATATATTTGCCCAAATCGTGCAAATGCTCCACTGTAACCCACGTAAAATATCCTTTCGATTTAAGATAAATTAAAGTCAAAATTGTCAAAGCCACCATACTAACCACCCAGCTCGCCGTACAATACCACGCATAAAGGGTACTATACCAATGCGAATCTACAGACATCACCCACTGCCAAATCATAGCAGCGCTCGAAAAACCAGCTATTGGCAAAAAACCAGCCGCCAAAACTTTAATCCGACGGTATAGCCGATAATTGTTAGACGCACCGTCTTCATCTTCCTGCACCGATAATGCGCGAAAACGCTGTGCAAACCAAATCCAAATGCCTACAACAATCAAAGTACCAAAGGTGTACCACATTTTATTTAAAAAACCCGACTTACCCTTCAATATCTTATCGGCAGCTACGGTTTTAGCATCGTTCCAATGATAAAGCTCATGATAACCAGCCCATAATCCACCAGCTACCACCAACATCAAAACAATGCCAATAATCAAAAATAAAGAATATGCTTCCCAAATACGCTTGAAGGCAGTATGCCAACCCGAATATGCCGTTGTATGCGCTGCTATTAAAAATAAAGCAGCAAATGAAATCCCTGTAAAAAATACGGAATTGTGCAAGAAATTAGACCAAAAACGCACATGGTATGGCTCCGTATCCATGACAAACGTGATGCCTAAACATACGACCCCAAGTGCCATCAAACCCATTAGTACTGACTTCTGCTTTGACTCGAATACAAATTCTTTCATCGAAGTATTTTTATAAATAATTGACTGATAGATATTAAAATGTAACTAAAAACTGATATTTAAATAATTGCAAATCAAAAACTTATCAATTAAATGATTTCAATTTTTTTGAATAATCTTTTGGTTTAGTGCCCTACTTTGTGTTCTACTTTTTTTATTACAGCTTTCGCTTCTTCTACCACACCCTTAGCAGTTGTTTCTACTTTTCCTAGCACCTCTTTCTTAACTTCTTTAGCAGCAGCCCACACCGCATACGGTGTCGCACCGTCATTTAAAGTATTCTCCTTTTCATCGTAATTTAATTTCTTAGACTTTGCCTGCAAACTACGAATATAATGAATTACCTGCCAGCGTTCTTCATACGAAAGTTTCTCAGAATAGCCGCCCATTACATTTCTGCCATACATAATCGCATGATAATAACGGCCATTAGATGACGTAATAAATTCGTCAGACAATAAGTTGGCAGGTTGAGCAGGATATTTTCCGCCATCTTCACGAACTAAATAACCATTACCCGCACCACCATCACCATGACAAATACCACAATAAATAACATAAAGCTCCTTCCCTTTTGCTAGCCCCGAAGCCGTAATTGGATAAGGGTTTTTTCCAATTTCTGCTATCGCACGCGCACGCTCTTCGTCAGTATTTCCGTAGTAGTAAGGCACATGTCCACTTACAGGCGTGGCAATCGCCGAATGAGCCGAATATCCCCTCAACGTTGACATCATAGCAGCCCCATCTTGGGCTAAAGCGACCCCAGCATAGCCTCTCGGCATCGTGCCTGCAATGGGTTGGCGTGGCATCGAAAGCTCTTTACGCCCTTTGACGCTTTCCTTGTCCCATGTATTATAATAATAATCATCTAATACATTGGCTTCATACGAAACAGCATGCCCCATGTCAGGCATATACTCATGTCCAGGATCCTCCCCTTTTGCACGAGAACATGACTGCAACACAAACAGCCCACCTACAAGGAATAATATGAAAAAGATAGATTGCTTATTCATCTTAAAAATAAATATTGTAATATTTCAGTACTCATTTTAAAAAGCACTAAATTAGTTATATAAATTTTACGTTTACTTCAGACGCACCTGTTTGCTGGAAAAAACCTTTTAAACCATCTATTTCTTCCCTATTTGCACCATTTACATCAAATGCTATGCAAAATTTGTCGTCGGTAATTCGGTCGTCTAATGTTGGGTTAGTAATACCAGGCCCCATACCGCAAACCGTATAAAATGTTACCACCATACCTATCGCAGCAAAAAGCACCGTCAACTCAAAAGTAACAGGAATAAATGCGGGCACTGCCCAATAAGGCTTGCCACCAAATATGACAGGCCAGTCTTGTGTAAACGCCCAAGTCATAAAACCAAAAGCCGTACAAGTGCCCAGTAGCCCATAAACAAAACCCGCAATATGCAAACGCGACTCCGATAAACCGAGCAAAGGATCCAATCCATGTACAGGAAAAGGCGTATAGACATCAAAAACATCCAAATGCTGTCTTTTAGCGTTTTTCACCGCCTTTAGCAAATCTTGCTCGTCATCGTACAGCCCATAGAGAATTTCTTTGTTTAAAGATCTCATTATTTATGATATAGATTAATTTTAATTTAAAAAACGACTAATCAAAGTATCTATCAACTAATGATGATGCGCATGCTCATGCTCAGAACCGTGTCCATGGTCATCATGGTCATCATCGTGATGTGCATAAGCATTCTTACCAGCATACTGGTCGCCTGCTGCTTTTAAAATACTTTTAACCTCCGCTATTGCTATCACAGGCGCAACGCGCGTAAAAGCCAAAAATAAAGTGAAAAACAAACCTAACGAACCTACAAATAAACCCACTTCCACCCATGTCGGCGTATAATACGACCAGCTTGATGGCAAATAATCCCGCGCCAAAGTTGTCGCAATAATTACAAAACGCTCAAACCACATTCCAATATTAACGAAAATAGACATGACAAAAGTGACAACCAAACTTCGTCTGTATTTTTTAAACCAGAAAATTTGCGGCGATATTACATTACAAGTCATCATGCCAAAATATGACCACCAATAAGGCCCCAATGCACGATTATAAAACGCAAACTGTTCATAAACATATCCAGAATACCAAGCCACAAACAGCTCCGTTAAATAAGCTACCCCGACGATTGTTCCTGTCAATAAAATAACTTTATTCATTGACTCTATGTGACCAATGGTAATATATTCTTGTAATTTAAGATAATGGCGAACCAAAATCATCAGGGTTTGTACCATCGCAAAACCTGAAAAAATCGCACCTGCAACAAAATAAGGAGGGAAAATAGTCGTATGCCAACCAGGTATAACCGATGTCGCAAAGTCAAAGCTTACTATCGTATGCACCGAAAGCACGAGCGGTGTTGATAGGCCAGCCAACACTAAAGAAAGCGATTCCCAACGTTGCCAGTGTTTTGCCGAGCCTGTCCAACCAAACGCCAAGAAATTATAAACTTTTCTACGAAATCCTTTTGCTCTATCGCGTACTGTCGCAAAGTCTGGCACCAAACCTGTGTACCAAAATAATAAGGACACCGTAAAATAAGTCGAAATCGCAAACACGTCCCAAAAAAGTGGTGAGTTAAAATTCGTCCAAAGTGGTCCCCTTGTATTTGGATAAGGAAAAATAAAAATCGCCATCCAAATACGACCCATGTGGATAATTGGAAACTGCCCCGCACAAATAACCGCAAAAATCGTCATCGCTTCTGCCGCTCGGTTTACACCCGTCCGCCATTTTTGACGAAAAAGCAACAAGATAGCTGATATCAGCGTACCCGCATGACCAATACCGACCCACCAAACAAAGTTGGTAATATCCCAGCCCCAGCCAATCGTCCGATTCAAGTTCCACGAGCCAATCCCTTTCCAAATCGTCCAGGTCACTGAAAAAACGTAAAGCCCCAAACCAATTACAGCCACAATGAAAGCCATCATCCATGTCTTACCCGGAGCCGTTTCCGTCGGTCGGCAAATGTCTTCCGTGATTTGGTGGTAGGTCTTATGACCTTCTATCAATGGCTCACGAATAGGTGATACAACTACACTCATAATTATTATGGTTATTTTATTGTCACATGACGCTTAACACTGTCATGCTATGTATTTGTATAAATTATTTTTTAAATATCTTCTAAATTCTCTCGTAAATATCGTAAAACGTTAATGCACAAATAATTATGCATCAAGCGATTCTACCCGATTATTCACTTTTATTGTATAATTTATTGATGGCAGCACGTTTATCTCTTCCAAGGAAATAAAGGTCATATCTGATTTTGCCAACTCATGCACCTCACTCTTTTCATTATTTACATCTCCAAAAGTAATTGCTCCAGTTGGGCACGCAGTCTGACACGCTGATTTTACATCACCATCGCGCAAGGCACGCCCTTCTCGTTTGGCTATCAATTTGCCTTCTTGAATACGCTGTACGCAAAAACTACATTTTTCAATTACACCACGAGAACGAACAGTTACGTCTGGGTTCAACACCATTCGAATCAAATTATCCGCATACATCGGCAAACCATTATTGTCCAACATATGTGGATCATCTAAATAATTTTCATTCCCTCCAAATAAATCTGCTGTCGTATAATCCAACCAATTAAAACGACGTACTTTGAATGGACAGTTATTCGCACAATAACGCGTACCAATACAACGGTTATAAGTCATTTGATTCAGACCCTCTGCACTATGGCTTGTCGCATTTACAGGACAAACATTTTCGCATGGCGCATTTTGACAGTGTTGGCACATCATCGGTTGATATACCGTATTAGGGTTTTCTACATTACCATAATAATAACGGTCAATACGCAACCAAGTCATCTCATGATGCACATGCACCTGACGCTTTCCAACTACTGGCACATTATTTTCGCTCATGCAAGCCACCGTACAAGCCCCACAGCCTGTGCAAGCATTGAGGTCAACATACATACCCCAACGATGCCCCGCACCATATTTATCACTATAATCAGGATAAAGCGTTTTTGAATTAAGATGTTGCGCTTCTTTGCGCTTCTCATTTACTTTCTCTACCTCAGCATGTAGATGGCTCAAACTCGTCGTATAAACTACTGACCTATCCGTCAATGAGCCTTGGAAGCCTTTGTGTCCCAATGCTTTTTCATCAACATTTATTACTTTATTCTCCTCTTTTCCAAACCCTGTTACCCCATAAGTGTGATGGTATTGAACACAAGCAAAATCGTCATCAGTACCAACTTTACCTGATATTGCCGCATTCCCAGCATAATATTGAGTTAGTCCACTTCCTCCGACTGACAACCAAGGCTGAACATTTGTACCTACTCCCTGCCCTGCTTTATTCGCTACTTCTCGACCAAAACCTAAGCCCAAAGCAACAGTACCCGGCATTTGACCAAACTGGCGCATCACAACAGCCTTTTGTTTTTTGCCGTTTACTTCTACCTCCACCACATCGCCATCTTTTAAACCTTTCAAGCCTTTGAAATCATTAATCCCGTCCCACTCTATCGGAACTGACAAATAATTGCCCCAAACAGTACGCAGCACTGGGTCTGGCATCTCCAACAACCAAGGGTTGTTGGCATACTGTCCGCCACCCATATTTATCGTTTCATAAAAACTAATCTCAAACTCTCCATTCGCAGGTTTAGTGATTTCCGCCGCCGCAGTGCCCGCATCTCCACCACATTTTACAGAACGAGCTGCTTGCCCAACATGAAATACCCCATCATGCAATGCACTATCCCAAAAACCTTGAAACGATGCATAAGATTTTTGCTGCGTAAATATATTATTTTTCCAAAAATTCTTGACATACTCATAATAAGGCTGCTCTGCACTTGCCACTAAATTCGCACTTTCCGCCCAAGTTAATAAGCTGGTTTCTGCTTGACGCGTATTAAATATCGGACGAATTGTTGGCTGAATTAGACTATAATGACCACGTTTGGGCATTGCATCTCCCCAACTTTCCAGCAAATGATGATTAGAAGCAACATAATCGCAAAGCGCAGTTGTTTCGTCCATTTGCGAAGCCAATGAAATTTTCGTGCCTACCTTTTTAAACGCATCTGCAAAAGCACTTGCATTAGGCAACTCAAATGCAGGATTTGCACCCAACACTATCGCCACTGATACACTACCACTTGCCATATCTCTCAAACACTCTTGCATATCCCCATCCATACCTTGACGCTGCAATGATGCTTCCGAAAAATCAATCGTCGTACCATAGCTACCCAATATATCATTGATTTTATTTATTAAAACCTGCTCACCTATATTGTTGGAAGCTGATACAACCAATGCTTTACCCTTATTTTGTACTAATTCTTTAGCCACTTTTTTTAGTGCTGCCGCTGCTTTATCATTTACTTTTGGCGCACTCACGCCCCCTACCCCACTCAACGCAGCTACCTCATTATATAAAGTCGCTATCGCAGCACCCTGTTCTGATGGTTTTACCAAAACACGATTATCAGCATTAGAACCTGTCAATGACATGTGACTTTCTACCTGAATATGACGCGACATTTTTGCATTTTTCGAGCTTTTAAGTCGACGATTCTTAGCATATTGCGCTGAAAACTCTATCGGAGAAATCCATGTACCCAAAAAATCAGCGTTAAAACTCACGATAACTTCCGCATTATCAAAGCGATAACTCGGTATCACTCGGTCACCAAAACAAGTTTCATTTGCCATCAAAATAGCTGAACTTGACACTGCGTCATAAGTAACTACTTTCGTATTTGGATATTTTGCCTTAAATTCATTTAAAGCCGCCTTCGTCGAAGGGCTAAGAATTGTATTGGTAATGATACGAATAGATGCTGTTGGGTTAGCAGCCAATTTCCCTTTGATTGCCTGGTCCAAATCTGCCCAGCTCATTTTATCAAATCTACCACCATTCATTTTCCCTGCACTCTGAAAACGAGAAGTGTCATACAAACTCAATACCACTGCTTGTGCACGTGCATTAGAACCCTCTGGAGTAACTTTCGAAAGTGTATTACTTTCTATTTTTATCGGACGGCCTTCGCGCGTTTTTACCAAAATAGCCGCATAGTCACCTCCATTCACAAAGCTGGAAGCATAATAAGTAGCTATACCAGGCACTACTTCGTCAGGTCGAGTCACATAAGGAATTGCACGACGCACAGGAATTTCGCAACTCGCCGCCAACACAGAACCCGTAATCCCAAAACCCACATATTTTAAGAAATCACGGCGGTTCGCTTTTACGCCCATAGAATGGTCATCAGAAAGCGTATCAATCAAACTTGGTGCAAATTCTCGCTTGGCGTTTTCAATAAATGCTGGGTCATTGGTCAAATCTTCGATACCTGTCCAAACCCCTTTATGTTGATTTTCCATTTTAATGTTTATAAAATTTTGAAAATGAATTTTATCTAAGATGTTTAGAAAAATGACTACAATCACTCATTTTTCATGATTCATTTTAATAATGGCATTTTTGACACTCCAAGCCACCAATATCCTCTACCGTCACTTTATCTCGTTTTCCTTCTTTTAATTCTTTGTGATAACGCTCATAAGATTTATAATAATCATTATCTTTGAATTTCACTTCCGTTTCGCGATGGCAATTCACACACCAACCCATCGACAGCGGCGAACGCTGACGCAACACGTCCATTTCCTCTACTTTACCATGACATTTTTGGCAAGCCAATTTTCCAGCAGTAACGTGTTGTGAGTGATTAAAATAAACATGGTCAGGCAAATTATGTACCCGTATCCATTCTATCGGACCTTGAACTTTCGGTTTAGTCGGGCTAGTCAATGCAGCCTTAATATCAGCCCACTCATTATCTACTTCTGTCGCTCCATTTGCATCTAATGCAGATACGCCTTTCAACTCCATATAAGCATCTCCAATCCATTTTTTATAAACCGTAGCAACTTGGTCATCTTTCATATCATTATAGTTTTCCAAATACTTACCACTTGTTGGGTCAAAACCAATTGATGCAAAGATTTTTGTAATCTCCGACGTGCCCGTTTGTGTTCCTTTTTTTATCGCTGCATGGCAATTCATACAAGTATTGGTAGCAGGAATAGAGGAATGTTTACTCCTACGAGCCGCATCATGGCAATATTGACAATCAATTTTATTTGTGCCAGCGTGTATCGTGTGGCTAAATTTTATCGGCTGCGTTGGTGCATATCCTTGCTGACGACCCAGAGAAACCGCATTATTAACTGTCGTATATCCACCCAACACAATTAGCGCGAATATCACAAAGCCAATAACGCCTCTACTCGTCAAAATATCCTTCCACGTTTTAGGTAATAATGGGTTGCCCTCTTGCGCTGACGCTACTGCATTTAAGTTGCCTATAATGCGCGCCAACAAAAATGCCAAAAGTGCCAATGCTCCTGCCAACACCCAATATAGCCATGTAGCAAATCCTTTTTCTTTAACCGCAACTGCAACACCAGGTGTTCCTGGAGTATCTTTTTTAGGTGCAGCAGCAGCATCAACAAACATTAAAATCGACTCTATTTCTTCATCTTTTAAATTTGGAAAGTTAGTCATAATGGTAGGTTTCCAAGCATTCCAAATACTAACCGCCGTTGGATTACCTTTAGCAATCAAGGCTTGCGAGTTGCGAATCCAGGCATAGAGGTCTTTCGGGTCTGACCAACGGTCACGCACACCAGCGAGTGGCGGACCAGTTAGTTTTTGTTTCATATCTTTAGCGTGGCAAGTGGCACAATTCGCCATAAAAAGCGTTTTCCCTTGGTCAGCACTCGGCGCAGCATAAGCTCCCCACACGATAGCGAAGCTAAAAACAAAGATAAACAGTCGTTTGAATAAAGATTGATACATTGTATAAAGTTATTATTACACCTCCTAAAGGTTTAGGTCGTTTAGTAAAGTAATTTTTCTGTCACATTTTACAATTACGTCGCAAAGATATAATTGCCAAAAAACTTTCAAAACACTTATTCAAGTCTTTTTTTTATTTAGAAAAATTCTAAATAAAAAAAATTAAAAAAAACAAAAATATGCAAACAAAAATTACCTGATAAACAGTCATTTTAGAGAAATTGTGATTCTAAAATATGTCATGCTGAATATATATATATATCCTGAGTTCGACGGGCATTTTTTATTAAAAAAAATGATTCTTAGCTCAAAAGAAGGTATTTTGCAAGAATAAATAGCAATTAATACCTAATTTTTGCAAATTTATTAAAAATAAAACAATATATTTTCAAGCAAATAAACATTTTTTCAATTTTTACAGAAAAA
>CAJPEV010002178.1:0-46321 GCA_905338385.1 Darwinula stevensoni | reverse complement strand
AGAGAGAGAGAGAGATGGATGCGCTTGACGACAGGTGCAGATATTGTGCTAAATGAGGTGTTGAGGCAATCACCTGCGTGATTCATTCTGACCAATGTTCTGTATACCAGAGCCACTTCGTTTTGGGAATTAGTGCGAGCATACTCGAGTAAAATGGCGGTTTGAGAGAGACTCAGGGTTCAACTTGGGAGAGAATTGAGAGAGATGCGAATCACAGCAGGGCATTTTTATATCCAATGGGATTCAGATTCTTTTTACCTTTCATGGACATGATTCCAGAACATTTAAACTAATTCGGAATTTTCAGCGTTCTATCCTGGAGCAGGAACTTTTTTTGTTTTATTCAAGTTTCTATGCCTGAAAGTGAAGCATTCACACGATATATCGAATCTGATATGAGATGTCCGATATTCACTCACAAGACAATTTTTGTCTGGCAGCAATTTTTAAAATTGTCGTGGGGGAAAAACCGCCGCTGATTTCGTAAAACATGAAAGGTACCGCATACCAGTCCGCAACGTGCTACGTCAACTCCTTGGTATTAAATTTTGGCAATTTTCCTTAACTATCACCGTTTTGCCCCAACTTCCCCTACTGAATGCAGAATCGTTTCTCGTCGCCCGTTACGCTATGCGGGGAAAAGTTATGCTTTTGAGGTTTTGGTAAGGAAGTAGGACTTCGTGAAAGCGCCACCTTTGCATTGAAATCTCGATTGATGATGTCGGAGGTGTTGTTGGCTTAGGGTTTATTGAGTCTGATTCTCCCACGAACCAGAGTCGACGTTCAATAAGCTTCCCCTTCAAAGCAATGATTATGTTTGGCAAATTAATACTATTACTTCTCCAGGGTCGTAAATAAAAAAAGGTAGCTATCTGATTGGAAAGAAAGTTCTCGGAATTTCATNAGCTCTGTTTTAATTGCATTGACCGGCTTATTTAAAAGTTAGGGGAAATTCTCGCCTTCCCTTCATTCCTTTTATCCCCACCCCTCTCCGGCGAGAAAACTAACTACGCTGTTGGCATGCGTGAGGCAGGGGTGGACTCTCCATGTCTTCCGCCATTATAGGATTTAGGGTGTATGCTAGCAACTGTGCGTGCACGCCTGTTTCATACGATTTTAGCAAGGCCTAGGGTTACCATACGTTTGGTTTTTCCAGGACATATGTCCTCTTTCTTAGCTTTACCGTCCGAGAGGAAGGCGTCCCTATGGGTTGCTACACGTCCGGATGTTTTCCCTGGACATGTCCGCCTTTTTCACCTTCAAATTTCCGTCCAACTTCTAAGTGCCCTCTTTTTTGGCTGCTCGAAATATGGTAACCCTGGCAACGCCTAACAAGTGTTTTCGCCTTTTTCGCCTGCCTATTCTAGCATGAAGTTAGGACCTCGTGAGCTCAGCAACCTAGGCTAGATCTAACGTTAGTTAAAATTCAATCGTTAGACTTTTATACGCTGCGACCAATCTCAATTGGACAGTCGAATACAGAGCATAGAAATGTATTTTCTTGCTAGTATTAGATATGAGAAATAAAGATTTTTCTACCGATTCAGCAACGTTACATTTCGGCTTTCCATAGATGTGATTCAAACCACTAGGATAGCCCTTCATGTTTTCAGAGAGAATATTAGCATGTGTGAGGGAATATGGAATTATTAACGTTAAAATGTTTCTCCTGCTTACCTAGCAGTTCACTCAAGCTATATATGGTAATACAACACATAAAATGTTTGCTGAAGAAATGAAATTAGTTCCTATTCAAGTTTTTGGGGTATTGAGTTTATTGAAGAGTCATTTAAGGCCTCACCTAAAGGCTTCACTATATGGATTGAAATGCATTACAGAGGCATTTAGCAAGTATACCCAATACTGGAGTATACGAGTATACACGAATATAATAAAAATCTTATGGAAGCAAACTGGGAGTTCTTGAGTATCAACAAAATATAACTTCTCCTTGCCTGGACGCATTACTTCTTGGTCCTTGACCTGGAAAAATCACTGATTTTCTGTGTGCCATTTCAGCAGATCAGCTGAACCCAGGACATGCTTGGAAGAGAGCGCTACTCCTTCTGTCGGAAGTTATGACTTGGGCATATTCGCTTTTTCATATTCCACTTTCTGTATCGAATGTTTGCACCCGTCAGATACAAATTCATCTTTTTCACATTTGAAGGTTTCTATTCGTCTATAGTCTTTGTATTTCCCAGCGATTAAGTTAATTGTGTTAATGTGAATACTGCATAGCACATTCAGCACAGTACATTGTGTTACCGTGTGGAGTCCAGAGGCCTGACTGCTTCCGTCGAATTTGTCGGAAGTTATGACTTGGGCATATTCGCTTTTTCATATTCCACTTTCTGTATCAAATGTTTGCACCCGTCAGATACAAATTCATCTTTTTCACATTTGAAGGTTTCTATTCGTCCATAGTCTTTCATAAAGGGCGGCTAATTCAATTAACACAATTACACTTATGACGTATCGTGTAAGTCGTGTCATGTAACACAATGGCACACCTCAGGTCTCCGGACTGACGAAGGCAGCTTATGTGGAAGCGTCAATCGATGTCCACTTCAAGCCCAAGCACCGAGAGAGAGAGAGAGAGATGGATGCGCTTGACGACAGGTGCAGATATTGTGCTAAATGAGGTGTTGAGGCAATCACCTGCGTGATTCATTCTGACCAATGTTCTGTATACCAGAGCCACTTCGTTTTGGGAATTAGTGCGAGCATACTCGAGTAAAATGGCGGTTTGAGAGAGACTCATCTAAATGAGGTGTTGAGGCAATCACCTGCGTGATTCATTCTGACGAATGTTCTGTATACCAGAGCCACTTCGTTTTGGGAATTAGTGCGAGCATACTCGAGTAAAATGGCGGTTTGAGAGAGACTCAGGGTTCAACTTGGGAGAGAATTGAGAGAGATGCGAATCACAGCAGGGCATTTTTATATCCAATGGGATTCAGATTCTTTTCACCTTTCATGGACATGATTCCAGAACATTTAAACTAATTCGGAATTTTCAGCGTTCTATCGTGGAGCAGGAACTTTTTTGTTTTATTCAAGTTTCTATGCCTGAACGTGAAGCATTCACACGATATATCGAATCTGATATGAGATGTCCGATATTCACTCACAAGACAATTTTTGTCTGGCAGCAATTTTTAAAATTGTCGTGGGAGAAAAACCGCCGCTGATTTCGTAAAACATAAAAGGTACCGCATACCAGTCCGCAACATGCTACGTCAACTCCTTGGTATTAAACTTTGGCAATTTCCCTTAACTATCACCGTTTTGCCTCACCTTCCCCTACTGAATGCAGAATCGTTTCTCGTCGCCTGTTACGCAATGCGGGGAAAAGTTATGCTTTTGAGGTTTCGGTAAGGAAGTAGGACTTAGTGAAAGCGCCACCTTTGCATTGAAATCTCGATTGATGATGTCGGAGGTGTTGTTGGCTTAGGGTTTCTTGAGTCTAATTCTCCCACGAGCCAGAGTCGACGTTCAATAAGCTTCCCCTTCCAAGCAATGGTTATGTTTGGCAAATTAATACTATTACTTCTCCGGTGTCGTAAATAAAAAAAAGGTAGCTATGATGTTCCAACAAGGAAACAAAGAAAACCGAGGAAAAGAAATTCTCAACGTGGAGACCAACGTTGATTCAGGTCCAATACATTTTTTCAAATATGAAGATTTTACAAAAGGATATCGTAGACGAATCTCTAGGGTGTGTTATAGGCTTCATTCCTTCTAATGCAGCCTGAAATGACTATCCAGAAACACTCGGATTCGGGCATAAAGTCGTGGGAAGAGCGCGACGGGACTGTGGAGGCAAGGCTTCCCGCTTTTTCGATATGAAAAACTTGACCCTCTCATTAAAAAATTTCAAGCTACATCTGCCTCTGAAAAATAGTGTTCGTCGTTTGGTTTCTATTGTGCGTAGAAGAGCGGTGAAACATAATTCAATCGTAAAATTCAGGGGATAAAATTGAAACCGGGCAGCAAGTGTGGGGAGCTTCTGGACTTGGATTTCTCTACTCATGAACCTGTTTCGTTGCCATTACCTTGATGAGTCTACATCTGGTTAAGTGTCATTTTGTTCATGGGACTTAAAAGTCGTGCTTTAAACTTCTTAATGATCGTGTTTTTCTTAATGAAAAAGAATTTCAATTCCCTACTCTGTATCACGGAAGACCATCTGACGTGGTTAACCTCAGTGTGCAACGGACACGCGTCTCCTCACGCCTTGCGACCTAATTTTTTTAAAAATGGAAATGCCCTTTGAAAAAAGGTGGAATTCAAAGAAATGCGAAACAGATATGATATTTGTACTTGATGAACACATCAATGTCAGCCTCTACAGCTCTTAGTCCAACATTAGTTTGGCATTTTTTTACGAATTAAGAAAATTTGTAGTGTTCTTTCTTTAAACCACCATAAGGCAACTGAGACACGTCTGTTTCCTGAAAGACCAAAAAAAAGGTATTGGGAACTAAATTGACTTAAATCAATTATGATGAATTTGGCTTCTTTTTTAAAATTATTTTCCGTCGAGGTCAGCAGTAAATATGTTAAGACAGCAATGGAAGAACACGAATGATCATGCCGCATTCCAGATGGTCAAGCACTTCTATTTGCCAACTGGTTATCAGCTGGACAAGACATTTGGTTCCTTGCTGAATTTCAGTCGGCCAAACACATCTGCCTTCCAGCTGGTTACCAGCTGGAATTGATGTCTGCTTCCAAGCTGAATTCCAGCTGGTCAAAACCCATCTACAATCCAGCTAGTTACCAGCTGGAAATGGTGTCTGCTTCCAAACTATGTTCCAACTGGTCAAACCCATCTACTACCCAGCTGGATACCAGCTGGATCGGATCGCTTTTTTTTATGTTTCCAAACTAATTTCCAGCTGGTAAATTCAATCTCATTTCCAGCTGGAGCCCAGTTGGAAAATGTAGCTGTTTCCAGCCGGGATTTTAAACTGGGCAGTTTTCTAAATTGGGCGCCACTTGATTTCTGTCACTTCATTTTTTACTATATGGGCGCCTGGGCGGCAAATAGCAAAGCACCCAAATTGGGGAACACAAAACGCACACTAGCTGATGAACACAAATTCTTGAACGATTGAATGACTCAATCACTGATTGACGGGCTGAACGTAATAAATATTCCGGGATTTCGTCACACTGGTGTTCACTGCTGCAAGCTGTGAGCCTGTGGCATAAACCGTTACTAGAGTACTGGATGTATTGATTTTCAACACCGCCTTTTTTCACAGTAGAGATAGGATTCGTGTTGGAAATTGACTGAGTAAAATGACTCGTGACTGCCGTCTCTCAGCATATGTCGCTAGCAGAATGGTTTAGACTTTTAATATCAGTCATAACTCGCTCGCAAAGGAAGTGAATATAGCCCTAGCACTACTAACCGAGCTACCAGCATACGTCATACCGGATACATATCAATAGTAAAATTGTATTTTTTTTATTACCCCAGAAATGCTATTTGCGTCAGGCAAACGGGAAAAAATCGCCAAAATGGGTATTTTGCCAGTGGGCGGCAAAATGGGCAAAAGGAGAAATATTTCCGAAATTTTGCTTCTTTGAAATAAAAATACGCCACTGTGCATGTGGGCATTAGGTCCCTTCCCAACTGGTGGTGCATCCCAAACGAGCTAACTGGTGATTTGCTGGCCCTCTAGCGGCACGGAAGGTGGCAGGCCAGTGCTGCAAGTGGGACATATACCTGGTGGACCACCACCTACGTGCTACTTGGGTCGCCTTCAATTATTTTTCTGTATTTTATGTTTAGTGCGCATTTCTTTGCTTTGTTGGAAGAAGCAGAAGACACCAGGGAGGCGTGAAATGCTCGTGCATGCGTATCAGGAGTGCGGCTAGGAAAGAAGTATGCATTCGTCTTCGCGGTGGGCTGCTTGAGCGAGCTAAGAAGTACGCCGTGAAAAGATCTCTTCAGTGTGACGTCATCAGTGTGGCGCTTCCCTTACGTGCTGTCCATTGCACCGCCTAACAGCAACCATTTTACCTCTAAATCAAAATTATACCTGACGGAACTCACTGATCTGGTGTTATATGTAGGTATCAATTACTAGGCCGATGTCTCAGAGTCAAGGCTCAGGTAAGAACACCTGTATGTTTTGTATGTATTTAGCGAGCCTAGGCGTATACCTAACGTTAGACGGAGCTTAGACCTGTTTTTTTTTTTGGTGCGTTTGATGACCTAATTGACTACTTCAAATTTAGTCAACACTGAGATCCAAGTTAGTTATTAGGCTAGACTACCTATTCTCACTGGTCGCTGAGAGGCAAGTGGAGCAGGTATGCATTTGAAGAGTCCTGACTACAACCATGTGTATGCGTCGTAGCCAGTCAAAGTTTGGCCTATAGAAATTGGCTTGACACAAGGTAAAGTCTCCTATCAGCAATATTAACTTGCCCTTTTCAAACAGTTTCTGCCATTTTTGTGCAACACCCACCCTTCTGAGCTTGTCAATCCATCCTAAGTAAGAATTAGGCTTCAGAGTTCCTATATTTTCCAAAGTAATGAATACTAAGATGAAATCTTACCATGAGCAGCCAGGCTCCATATTGAACTCATTAAATTAGCCCTTCGGACTTATGAAAAATTGCAACCACTTGGTATATGGTGTGCATACATGAGCTTATTCTATACCTGAATCCTATTAAGCTTAGAGTGACAAGTGCTGAGTGAACAGAGGAAGATTTGAGTGCACCACAAGCAGTGCATATTATTTTGAAGGGAGAAAAACTGCCAAAAAAAAGAAATTCCTCTTTTTAATAGAACAAATGCCAGTCTATTTTTGCTCTTATCATGTGACTTATATCTCATGACATTTTTTTCAAAAATTGCACTATGCATGGACTGATAGTTTCCCCATAACATTCTGAAATGTATTGCAAATTCACTGCCAAAGCAAGGGTATGATTGATCGTTTTAAATATTCTAATACAGGAGAGGAACTTAAGTTCCTTTGGAATAACTTGACTCCATCTTTGTCCTCCCTCCACCATAAGTTATTGAAAAAACTGAAGAAACAGAATGATATTGATTCATTAGATATTTCTTATGAGTGAATCTTATAAAAAAAATATTTTTAATAAAAGAAAAAGAGACCTGCCAAGAGAATGATTTTCAATGGAATGGGTGTTTGATATGGCCTGAATGATTTGCAACCAGACCACAAAGGCATTTTTTACACTCAACTACAATGTTTCCCTATTTGAGTCAGACATTTTTCACTTGGTTCCAAAACTCATGCATAGGAAGTACCCTGTGTATGACTGTCTTATTCTTTTGAATAATACTTGACCTTGATAGGGTGCTGTCCATTTTCATTATTCAACATCTTTTGAGTTATTACTCATAGCCTTGCTATACATTATACTGTATACATACTGCTCTGCTGTATACATTACATTTCAGGATGCCTGCATAAAAAATGTAGTGGGGAGATATGAAAGGCTTTTTTGCAAGCCTGAAAAAGGTATATACATTTTAATAGAATACTCAGTAATCGTATGAGGTGTGACCTACCACAACTCTTCGGGTGTGAGGTGTGACCTTTCTTATGGGGTGGTGTCTTACACTATGCTTTAGCGACAACACTGCATGATGACCTGACAGGCATATTGGGAGGTTTATTTTCGTGGGGTTTACCTTGACCCTCCCCCTCCCCTCCCCAAGTAAGTCTCCAATATCCCTGTCAGTGGTGGAGAAATTTTTCTTTGGGGGGCAGTTCCCTAGTTCTTACTGTCCCCCTCCTCTACCTAACATCACTCTCCATCCTATATCCTTTTTCAATTTTTGTCTGGGGTAAAAGCTTGAATATCTATTTCACTGGCCCCAATAATGATTAATGGAGGTGCCCTAAAATTTAAAAAATAGAATGCGAGCTTGGCCTTGTCCCCCCTCCTGCATCCATCATCGTGTGGATATTGGTATGTATAGAGGAGCATTGCTCTATCAGCAACAGTAGCTGCCACAATGTGACACCAAGGTTTTTCTCGATCATCAGTAGTAAGGAGAGCATAGTTAATTGGCTCCATGAACAGGGCATTTTGCAAGATCAAGTTTAAAAAAATTATTGAGACAATGCCTGAGCCAAGGCACCTTTTTGAGGCCTGGTGACATGGCCTCATGAACAGGTTTGAAGCATTCATTTGGGACATCAAGTCTAGGTTCATCAATTAATCTAATGTGAAACCTGATGATAGTCAAATGACATAATTTGCCCACCTAAGTGGTTTTGGATAGTAAAATCAAGTTAAAAAATGTGTGTATACACATGGTTTGTGTGTACCACACAAACCGTGGTCACACTTCACATCCAAAGTGCTGTGGTATGTCACAGACCATGGGTAGGTCACACCTCATACGATTACTGAATACTCTGTATTATAGTCTTAGTAGTACTTAATGCATGTACAAATCAAATCTTGCCTCATAGGTTCAACAATGGGTGCAGTGGCATTACTTGTCTATAAGAGAATGGATGTAGAAAGATTTTGCAATTGGCCAAATATTTTTGTTAGACTTAAATGCATGCAAATCAGAATCAAGACAGACTCAAGGCTAACATGCCAGGCCTAGGTTTAGGCTAGACCATCGCCTAGCAGTTGCTAAGTTCATATGCAGTGTGAGTTCAGGATTGTTGAAAAAATTGCTTGTTCCCATCTCCTCTAGGTTTCCAGTTTGGTGCTCCAAGCCAAACACCATTTCAGTTTGGCAGCCCCAGCATCACTTCAACGACAGCTGGTGCAGGGATGGGGACTGCAGGAATTCAGTTCGGCTCTTTGAGCAGTCAAGGCACAGGTGGGAATTTAACATTACTCTAGGACTAAAAACATACCTAGACCTAATTTCACTTTAAGGTATCCTCAGGCTTCATAATCAACTAAAATAGCCACTGTATTCAGATGACTAATAGCCCAGTGCTATCCTTTTGGGCTGGCATCAACCTGTAATGGTGGATGTTTTAACCCTAAAAAATTTTTTCTCTGTGGATAAATTGAATTGGAAATTTTAGTTAGTTACTCCTGAGGTAAGCATTGATTAACTTCCTCATAAGTGCATGAAAGCACCAATAACTAAGAAAATTAATCAGTCATTGTCAGTCATTATACAGCACTTCATTAGCCTCAGTTTACATGGACATGCTGCAACTCGTTGTAATAATATAAATTGGCATTTGTGGAATTAGCATGCAACTTATACTGGTGCTTGGAAAGAACACTGACATGCTAAGGAGTTTGTTGTTCAAGGATGCAGAATTTTTAGAAGAGTAAAACCTGTAGTGAGATTTTGCAATTAAGAAGCTATCATCTTTCACGATGTTGACATTTTATAAACTTTTCATATAATATAGAAACTATCATTGGAATATCCTGAATTTCTCCAATATTCCTTGTCCCATATTACCCCAAATATCCTTTTATGTCGCAGTATCATTTGATGCAAAGTTCATGATATACTCATGTATCAGCTATCATCCATTTATGAATAGGCCTGTCTCTGAAAAGGAGTACTGAACAATAATCAGGATCATATCACGCAACTCACAAATCATATGGGATGATATGGTAATCAGGATCCACTGACAGCAGGCTAGGCCTATTTCCTCACTCAAAGACACAACTTGAGTTTTTATTATAGATTTTACCTCTCATCTTGTGCAGCTTTTGGTGGAACTGGATCCAGTGGCTTTCAGTTTGGCATTACATCAGCACCAGCAGCTAATGTTGCAAGTGTATCATCTGCTACTACTGCAGGTGGAACTGGGGGACTATTCCCTGGTTCAACCCCAACTCCAAAATTTACTCTTCCCTTCCCTGCCACACCAACAAACCAAAGTACCCCAGCCACAGGTGAATGACAATCATTTAATATTTTTGTAAATATCCTTACAAAGCAATACTCATATATATGAGATGGCCCAGATTGTGGAATTAAAAAATAGGGCCAATATTGCAAAATTTTATTGCTGCATTGTATATTATCCTATGCATTTAGTAAGTCCAATTCAAACACACAAGATTGATCCCAAGAGCAATTACAATTAGGGTTACTGAGGCCTGCTGGGAAATCTGTGATTCTTCTGTCAGATACTTGACATGCTTTTCTTATGTATGTTGCAGGCTTTGGTGTAACTCCATCAGCAACAGGATTTCAGCTTGGAGCAGCCACATCAACAGGAATGACCAGTGGAGATGTGACTTCCACTCCTATGTCAGCTGTCAAGTTTGGATTTGGAACACAACCCCCTTCTACAAATACTGCTACCTTTCCTACATCCACTGGAAGCTTGCTCCAGTCAGCTACCCCTTCTTCATCTGGTCCCCCTAGCTATGGTTTTGGCGTCTCAACTCAAGGAAACTCCAGTGTTGCAGGCAGTTTTCCATTCAGTCAGGCACCAGCTACAAGTGCAGGCACTACACAAAGTCTTGGTTTCAATGCTTTTGGTACTCAGACCACACCATTGCCATCATCTACTCTGTTTGCCAACAATGCTTCATCAAAAACTGTTACTTCTGGCTTCACTCTTGGACAAGGACCAGCTGCTTCTACTACTGTGACAGCAACCACAACTGCTTCAGTTGCCACCCCATCATTAGTACCTTTTTCTGCTGGAACAGTTCCATCTGTCACAAATGCTACAACATCTGCATTTGCAGTCACATCTGGCTCAACTTCTTTTTCATTGGCCAAGACTACAGGAGATTCTTCTGCTACAACAACTACCAGTACAATTGCATCAACAGCACTACCTGGTGCTGGAGTCTCAGCACTGTCCTTCAGGCAGCTGGAGGAAAACATTAATAAATGGAATAATGACTTGGAAGAACATGTGAAACTCTTCCTTGGTCAAGCAACTCAGGTTTGTAACTCATTATTTTTGTACCAAGTAGTACTTAACCCTTTCAGACCTGGTGTCCATTCCAATGGACATTGCATTTTTCATTGTGTCTATGGGTAGATTGTGTTCTCAGGATTCTCATGACTTTGCACCCCATGTTACACTGCAATGAGCATAATTAGGCATGGCTCGATTCCATTGGAGGCCTTCTTCCACCCGTTTATCATCTTCAGTTAATTAACCCTCATCCGGGCAAGGTGAGTCTGTCAGACTCATGTAAAATAAGGCCGTTTGCTGCGGTTACGGTATGTATTCTTATAAATAACAGTACTGTAACTAAAATAATACAGACAATTTATTCAATGGTCCTGATAGTTTAAAAAAATAATGACAGTAATAGACCGAAATATGTCGTAGTGAGTCCAGCGGACTCACCTTGCCCGGATTAGGGTTAAATGAATCTAATTAAATGAATAATATATGGTATGATGTGGTAAATTTATACAAAATTAGAAACTGTGTGTAAAACATAAAAATTTGAATTATAAAAGAGCTCAAAAATGCAAAAAAGGATATTATTCTGATACTGGCCTTAATTCAGGTCTGAAAAGGTTAAAGAAAAGGCTCTGGGGTATATGTGTTTATTTCTCAACTTTCAGATGAGGCAGAGGCATACTAATCATACCATGTATACCTCAATCTTTCCTCTCAGCTCTATGAAAACTATAATATTCTAGCAATCAGAGTATACCCACAGTAGCTGTTTAATTAAGGTAGCTAGAAATTCATTGTTTTCATGGGGCCAAGAAGAAAGAAAGATGCATATTTGGTATGATTTCTAAGTCCTGGTGCTTTTTTCAAGTGTCACCTGGTATATTGTGGCATTCATCATTAATGCACATCATGCTCGAAAACTTAGAAATATTATCTTCCAACTGTTCTGGTAAGTATTTGTATGTTGAGTATCTTTCAGGGTTGCAATCTACTGCACAGTATAAATTCCTGCATCATTTGCAGTGTGAGACTAAAAGTTTAGCATTTTACCACTTTCAGTTGTATTTTAACAAAAAAAAATGTTCTTAATTTTGTTTGGATTTCCAGTATCCTTGATGACTTCCAGAATGTATGTGATAGGCTTGGTTAACTTCACTTTTTGATGGAGCACTATTGTTTCATCTTGCTGTCTTGGCTACAAATTTCATGCTAGTAGGCTTTGGCCTAGGTCTTAATATGAGATAGCTTAAGCAATCTATTGCAAGAAAAGGCAAGATGTAGTCTTGGGTGTCCTTGGTAAGTATACCAGCTGCTGCTTAGTTGCTCTCATGACAAAAAAAAAAGATACTTTTGGCTTATTCCTAGAATCCAATTTAAGATTGCATAAGGGCCATCCACAATCAAATCCATTTTTTTTCTCTTAAGGATATATTCTGGCTACAATGAAAATATTTAATTGAAACTTCATAGCATTCAATGTTTCTACCTTTTACTGCTTTTCAGGTGAATGCATGGGACCAACTTTTGATTAGCAATGGTGAAAAGATTAGTGAATTGAATGAGTCATTGAGTAGAGCAAAAAGTGACCAAGAAAGACTGGAAAATGAGTTGGATTACATAGCAAGTCAGCAGCGGGAGATTGAAGAGATCTTGACTCCATTAGAAGCTGCTGTTGCAGAGCCAGTTCCACTCAATGAATCCCATCCAGCTGACATTCAGAGACAAGAAATGTTCCAAGCGGCCTTGGAATTGGACACTCGTCTTTCAGGTACATTGAAAAAGGACTAGCTGTCTCCAGGCTGTGTTACCATTGAAGTCTACTATCTGTCATGAAGAAAATAATACTAAGAGTTTTTCCTTTACACCTTACCACAGTGATTGGCAAGTGAATTTCAAGGGGGTCAGATGGCAGAATGCTGCATGTTTGCAGGCCAACATAGAATCAACAGTAAAACATTACATGCACTTGGCTCATCTAATTGTTTTCTACATTCATATGTCAACTTATCTATTGGTATGATTTGTCTGACAGGACTGTACTTAGTTGGCATTTATGGGTAATTATTAGTATGTAAGTGTGGCTAGAAAATTTTAATCAAATTAAATGGTGTTTTACTGGTAGCTCCAACAAAGATAATTGATAAGTGGATGGATTGAATTGAACCTTTCAATGAATGTTAGTCAGACATGCAGCTAAAACATCTAATGTCTGACAGAAATTGCAATAGCTGAACCAGAGGGGGAGGGCTTTTGCAGGCCAGAACTGGCCTACAGGCTACCTGTTGCCAACCACTGCCTCAGAATATACTCAATTTCTTCACTGTAATGAACCCAAGAAAAGAAGTTTCAGAAGGAGTAATAAAGGGGTAGGGGATGGTAAAAGGCAGTTCAAATGGGAGTCCTTAGTAAAGTACATTTTGTCTTCAATGCATTTCAGGAATGGCAGAAGATCTGAAAGAGATCATTCAGGTGGTGAATGCGTCAGCTACAGCAAAACAAGAAGATTCTTCAACACCATTACGGCAGTTGGCCCAAATTTTGAATGCTCACATGGATTCTCTTCAATGGATTGACCATAATTGCTCCCAGCTCCAAGAACAATTGGATCAACTGAATCATCTGGTGAAGGGTGGACTCTCCCTCAATTCTGGTATCAAATAGAATTCACCTTGTTAAACTTTCCATTTCAATAAAGATGCCAATGATGATGATGGAAACCAAAGTAGCTCTACTTCATGTAGAATATAAATATGTACAAAAAAATTGCTGAAAGAAAAGCCTCAATAGAGTATTGCCATTCTGGGAAAGCTCATCAAGCTGAGAGATAAGTCAAGTTGCATAAAATTCAATCATTGATTCACATGAACAGAATCTGGATTAAAGCAAAAAACAGAAAGCATCTCCACATGTATACACTCACTCATACACAAAAGAGAGAATAAAGGGATGGAAGAGAGCTATCACAATGCAGGTTTGCTGAACTTGCAGCCACCATGCCAGAGTCTTTGGCTTCCTGATTGGACTTCTTCAGGCTCTGGATTTTATTTCCTATCACTTTTCAAGATGGTCTGGAATGGATTTTGCCCTTTCCGCCATGGCTTCTTCTTCCGAGTCTTCTTGTCATCTTGAAACCAATGATGTCAAAATTTTCACATTCAAATCACCATTTAAAAGTTACAGGTCTATTTTTTTTTAACCCTTTGACTACAAAATTTTATTTAGGCACTATGAGGAAATTTTACAAATTTTTGTCCTATTGATCTAAAGGGATTTTGGAATGATATACTAATTTATTCATTTTAAAAAATCACAGAGTCAACCAAACATAATAAATGACCCATCATGATGGCACACAGAATATTTGAAGCGCATTGGGAAGACTATCGTGATGGTTCACAGTAGTAAGAGAGTTAATAGATGAACACAACATACCAGGTTTGGCTTCCAAACATGCAAGCCATTCATCGAGGCTAATTTTGCGATCTCCATCCACATCACAGAAACGAGGTAATTTCCGCCCACACCTTCTCAATCCCCGAAATTCAGATACCCAACGCCGAAAGATTTTCCACTCTTTCCTATCCAGCATCTACAATGAAAAAAACAAAACCACCATGTCAACACCACTAAACTTCATTTTGAGTAGGGGAGATCAGGATACAAAGGGGTGCTGGATTTTTGTTGTCATAAAACAGAGCTTCTGGTAAGTCAGTGAAATTAAAAAATGATTGTGTCTTTTCTTCATGTTGAAATAATTGACAGACCAAATGATGCTGTTTATAAGTTTTCTTTGGCAGATTGACTCATAATTATATACTATACACAAGCCACTATCCTGGAAATACAGGGTGTCCCAAAAGTCCCTGTACAACTTTGAAATTAAATTAAAAATTAACCATAAGAGTTAGAACTGATCTGTTTATTGCATCATAAAATGCATCTCAAAAAGTTTTTTTTTTTTTTACAATATTAGAATACAGAAATGCATGCTCTGTGTTACATGGAGAATGTCAAGGACTAATTTCTTGCCATGTTCACTGTAACATGTCCACATCAACATTCCTTATTGCATCGCGAATTCTGTTCATCAACTCCTCAATGTTCACTTTTGTATGGTATACTTCGTCTTTCACATAACAAAAGTGAACATTGAGGAGTTGATGAACAGAATTCGCAATGCAATAAGAGATGTTGATGTGGACATGTTACCGTGAACATGGCAAGAAATTAGTTATCACCTTGACGTTCTCCATGTAACACGGAGCATGCATTTTATGATGCAATAAACAGATTAGTTCTAACTCTTATGGATAACTTTAAATTTAATTTCAAAGTTGTACAGGGACTTTTGGGACACCCTGTATAATTCCCAAGATAGTGGCTTAGGTATAATAAAGTAATAATAACTTTCTGCTCCACTGAGCAGAAAAAATAGGTTGCAAGTTATTAGTCTTTTTTTAGCCATACCCAGCATGTATATAGAGAGGTGATAATAGGGAGAGAAGGAACTGACTCTGTTTTCATTCTTGTCCAGAAGATTGAATTCCCATCTTGCAGCCCTTTCTTCAATTGTCTGCTCAGGATCAGGTTCCCTGGGTGAACAGCACCAGAGTTTATGAAACCAATAAAAGGCAGCTGCAATCCCTCTACATTGTTATTTCAGGTATGCACTCACGTGATGGAATCATTTTGAGCAGCTTTCACCATATTTTTAGTGAAGATATCCATCAGCTCCTCCAAAAAACGTTCTTTCTTCTTTCCTTTGCAGCCTAAATGCCATTATAAGTCAGTAATTCCTCTAATCTTGTAAATGCTGGACATAGTTTTCACAAAAAAAGGGTACTGACCTTTTATGGATTTATTAGGTTGTGCAGGAGAAGCATGGGAGCAGTCTGGTTTACTGCCATTGACTGATGTTCCTGGGATGGGCTTCCCTGTTTCTTTTTCTGTACACCAGCAGTAACCTATAAAAGAAATATGGTGAATATGAAGGTTGGACAACCTTTCCCACAGTTAAATCATTGAATCATAATCAAAATAGCAGACTTACCTTGATAGCACTGAACCCTCTCATATTGTCCATCAATTGTGCAACTAGGAATATAAAGCTCTTCTCCTTCAGGACTTTCACGTTGAGTCTCTAATGCTGAGTCTCTTTCACTGGCACAATTGTTTCCTGCAAATAAATCCTTGCGAATTAAACTGATGCTGAGTGCTAGAATATGATGACCTGATCTGTATTATATGATTACTCTAAATTAGAAATGTAATGAGTCGAATAAAATATAAGAATTTAGTATGAATGGGGTGACATACTGGTGCTGTCTGTATCATCTTCATGATCCTCCTCATCAGGATTAGAATCATGAAGTTGAGTAGAAGGACTTGATTTCAGACCCAGTGCATCTGCCTCTCCTCCACCTCCACCACCACCTCTTCCTCCTCTTCTTCCTCCTCTTCCTCCTCCTCCCCCTCCTCTTCTTCCTCCTCCTCCTCCTCCTCCTCCTCCTCCTCCTCCTCCTGCAACCCATTCAAGAATGAAACTTTATCATTCTACTCATTTTGGTTCAATTGCAAATAATTTTAGTTGGAAGCCAGAAGAGTCAAAGGCTGTAAGGGGGAGAGTGAAGGAAATTTGCTATATCAAGTCCCTTGTAGGACTCACCATGCAAGGGAGGGGGAGGTGGTCTTCTGAGGAGTGAAAAAGAGGATGGGCTTCCTTGGTCATGACCACCACCATGACCACTCAAATGCTCTTCCGAATGCAGGGACAGGAACAAGCGGAATGATACTGCCAAATGCCGATGGATCCATCCGTTGATCAGGCAAACACACACATACACATGCATTCCTTCTATCTATGCATCTATTACTCCACTCCAAGCCAACCTCTTATTCTAACTGCAGTCCCATTCCTACTCTGTTAAAGTGAGGCATACAAATTTAGACCTGGTTCACAACCTACAAATTGCAATACAATGATGATTCAATATGACCCAAACCAGACAATTTCTCCACAATGCAAGAAGTACAAGCTTTGCATGCAATTTCCAAACATGAGCAATATATATTTCATTCAGGCTCGTGTTTATCTATCATTTAACACATGATATAAAAATGAAAATGAAGATTAATGGATATAATTGCCATGAGAACAGTTCAGACAGACATAGCTTCCTATCTACAGGGTGGCCCAGAAGTAATAGGGCTGTTAGTGGTACAATCAGCAGTCACTACAATTTTTATTTGCAAAACTTTCTTGTTTTATCGACCGGTCAAACTGCTCTCTAAAACGGCTAATTTTTTTATTTAAATAAATAAATAAAAATAATAATAAAATTATACAATTATAAAATAATAATAAAAATTGTAGTGACTGCTGATTGTACCACTAACTGCCCTATTACTTCTGGGCCACCCTGTAGTTGGTGATTTTGAAGGAAGTTAGACATTCATCATGTGACTGGGAATATGAATTGGGTCTCCTTCTTCAGACCTGGGTGACGTGCATGTGCCAAATCCTATAGGTTTTATTTTTTCTGTGTCTGAGGAAGCTAATGCCATCTCCTCACTGCACTTGAAGACAAGATGCAAAAATGTCTATTTGGATTGATAAACATTCATTCCATTATGAAGAGTTACACTTACACTGCCACATCAACTGAAGAGTAATCTCTTTGCATATTTCCCTTCTTCCCTTAATTCTGCTATTTCATTGTCATTTCTTTCCTCCCCCTTCCACCACAATGGTTTCTGACCTCATGGGAGGCATACTTACTTTCTTGGGTTTTCTTGGTGATGTGGAAAAATGAATTGAAAATTGAGTTTAAAATCCAGTAATTTCGCTAGCAAATATATTCGCTAGTAGTGTATTTCGAGTGAAGACTTGCTTTTCCCCATGAGAGGATTAGAGTTTAGTAAACGAGTTTCACCCAAAGCAGCTGAGGGAAAAATTTGCACACAAAGAATTCCAATGATAAGTCCGTCTCTCGTGATGTTAAACCATGCTCGTTATTTTTCCCATTAAGTTGCTAGTTCACGAATCCTAATCAGAAATGTTCTTCCTGTTGCTGCTGCATTGCAATGACAATACTACGACACAATCTGTTCTTAGTTTTCTGAGGCGGAAACAGAGAGGTTGAAAGCCGACTGACAACGTTATATCATACTGGTAAAGGTAGACAATTTGTGCTGCCGCAACGATTTCGGTATAATAATAAAAAAATGTCTTGAGTTGAAGCAGAGACTGATCAATTTTATCACTTTTGAGGAGGCAACTTCCCAGGAAATATCAGTTCTGGGCCGTCTACCACTGACCTTTCGTTGCATCGCATCCGACGTTTGTGGACACGTCTGATGATATTTTGTATCACAAGACACAAAAGATTGACATTGTAAGCTACCTGTAATTTTATTCTTAATGTGATGTCCATGAACAAGGACTTCGTGTCCTAATGGAAGTCGTTTAGTAGGGAGCTGTAATAAGTATATAGATAAATAAACTGTGCATCCTATGCGACAGCCAAGAATTGGACTAGCTAAGTCAAGCGGGATAAGGCTTGGTGATGTTCCAAGGTTGGATCGCCCTAGTGATGTTACCACTAATGAAGATGCTTAGCAGGCAGAAAACTTGGCGATGTTAGACCGTCGAATCAAACCGTGAAATCTATCAAGGAATCGGCATCTCCATACAACTCAGTGAAGAGAATCTTCCCAAGTAGCACGTAGGTGGTGGGCCACCACCTACGTTTGGGGAAGAAAGCTGGTGGCCCACCACCTTTACTAGGTTGTGGGCCACTAGGTACTTGTCCCACTTGCCAGCACTTGTCTGCCACCTTCCTGGCCGCTAGAGGGCTAGCAAATCACCAGTTAGCTCGTATGGGATGCATCACCAGGGTCCCATTCCACAGAAGATTTACAAGCTACAAGTTACAAGTCTATTACTTGTAGAATCAAGTTTCTGTTCCACAAAAGAAAATTGTACAAGGAAGATTTACAAGTACAAGTTCATCCATTTACAAGCGAATTGAGTTTGGGAAAATGGATTCTGTTCCACAGAGCCAGACGTTTTACAAGTACAAGTCTGAAGACTTGTACTTGTATCTCTAATTTCCACAAGACTTTCATGCCTGGCAAATGTATTTTCTGCACTCCTGTGTCTAACGGAGACGATGGATTTTCCTGTTGTGACCATTGCATAGGACAATATAGGCATAGTTATAATGTGGTACAATAGAGTAGAGTTGGGCTTATGTGATTACGTCACAAAAAACTTGAAAGAATAAAATCCAGCGCCGCAGGGAATGAAATACCTGACTACAAGTATTGCTAGCTAAAGAATGATCATAGCAACTTTTCTTGGCGCCCTCTATGATAGAATTAACCTTGAATGTAAGTGTGGACTCTGTTGTACTACCAATGGACTCGAACAGCTTCCCCACTTTATTGGGCATATTCGAATGCACCCTATCTGGAATACGTAGACTCTGACCTTCAGGCCAAGAGATGGCATATTCGAGCTCGTTATATGAGATATCCATACGCTTTCATTGATGAAACCTCTATTGGTGTCATTTCACGAGTGCTACTCGATAGAGAACTCTGGAATGCATTCTGAACTTGTAATATGAGCTGGCTTCAGTGCCTTGTACTTTTCGATTTACAAGCACTAGCGCTAACTGTGGAACAGAAAATACAAATACTTGTAAATACAGCCACTCCGCTTGTAGCTTGTAAATCTTCTGTGGAATAGGCCCCAGTTGGGAAGGGACCTAATGCCCCCATGCATATCCGATTCACCTCTAAAACATGGAGCTCTAGCCAACTCAGGAGTCAATCCAAGAGTACAAAGATGACCCACTACTCTCCTCTTTCGCATCCAATACGTAACCTGAGGGGATGCGCATGAGTCTACGAGTACCGTGTCACACCACATAGAAGACATGTTTATGATATTAGGGAACTTCAGCAATCTACCCTTCCCTAGTCCCGTTCACTTCTGCATCCCCATACTTATCAGCATTTAAGAGTTCCCCGAGTCTTATATTGCAATCAAAGCATCATAATTCCACGCTTTCCTCATATATATTGTATTTGTTTATAAATTGACAATAAAAAGAGAAAAGACGGAAAAGAAACACTTGCTAAATCGGGAAGGCAGGTAGGTACCCAGGGCCGGATTATATAGTTGCGAGGCCCGAGGCAAGTGGATTCCTGCCCCCCCCCCCTTTACGCAAATTTAATTTCCTTCCGGGGGGGGGGGGGCCGGAAGAGTGGGGAGCAACGGCCCCCTTTGTCCCCCCTCCCCCCTTAATCCGGCCCTGCAAGTACCTAATTGCATTTGTAGGGTGCAGGGAACATGGGTTCCATGGTGGGGATTCCTGATACTGCATCTGAGGGAGTACCAGCTACATTATGGGAAGGTAGCTGGTGGCCCTCAACTTACAATAGGTAGCGGGCCAGCAACTGCATGTCCCACTTGCCACCACGTTCCCTCTCCCGGTAGAAATCCGCCAGTAATAGTTTGAGTCGCCTATGGCCCACTACTTTTGTGCTACTGGGGCTGCATGGAAGCCTTCAGATGACAAAGCTCGTTGGCCACCGAAAATGCCAAATGAAAGGCAGTGGTCAATGGAAAGGCACACTATCGTCGTCTCATCAATTTGGAAGACCATGGCTGTAGTTTTAAGTTTGCATAAGGTGTCTTTCGGGTCAACTGTCAATCCAGGAAAACTACATCATATAATGACTTCTTTTATTTAAATTGCTGCACTAGGTAGACTGCTTCTCTTTGGTCGCGAGTTTGCACTTTTGGAAATAAATTATTTTAGTCGTACATATAATTTTGCATTGCTCCTATTAACCCTGTCCCAGTTAAGAAAAACTTTTTTTTCCCCTCCTTCCCCAACCCCCAAGGCGAGAAGAGACAAAAAAAAAGTTTTTTCTTAACTGAGACAGGGTTAATGATTTGATAAAATTGCCAGGTGACCCCTGCACCCCCTTAACTGGGAGAGGACGGAAGTTGGAAAGAGGGGCCATCGGCATGGGCTGCAAAACCTTTATAAGGCCATACTTGACTCCGAGAACTGAAATAAACTTTCTTAGAAATATACCTACCGTTGAACGGATTGATTGTGGAATAAAATGCCTTATTGGGATGTACGGCCGATGATGAGAGGATGTTTCCTTCGATATGCCGATGCGGCATTTTTCTGTATGGAATTCAGTTCTGATGAACGAAAACGGGAATCAATTTACCAGAGCTGAAACGAGTTTTCACTTATTCTTCCGCCTGTTTACAGATTGCTAAAATGAATTACAAACCATGTTAAAACCGATTTAGATTTTTTTAAAGTTAAATAAATAGAAAGAAAATAAATTCGTCTCGACGGCTCATAAAACCAGCTGGCTTTGCATGTGAAGATACCAGTCACGCTTCTAGGAACGGTAGGCCTAATCGCTGAGCATGAAAGGATAAAACGAGCCTGAATGAACCTAGCTCACCTAAGTTCCCCATTCCTACGAGGAGCGCAACTGGTGTTTCAAGTTCCTGAAACCATTAGCGGATGCACTCGCTCGTCTAAGACTGGACAAAGACCTGCCTCTTGAAACCATGCTGATGAAACCTCGGCTGCCATGCAAAGCGAGGCCTACGTTCGGGCATGGAATAAGCAGTCGAGGCCTTCCAGCTTTTTTTTTTCTATGCGTAGCCTCGAAAACGCCAAGATTTGAGAGACGGCTGGAACTCACTGTTGTCGACAGCCAGGCAATTTTTCCACTCTTCTATGGTCAAAACCTCGTTGTTGTCCGAATCACAGTATCGCATCAAGGATTTCGCACAGCGACGAGGCTTTACAAACTGTCTCGAACAAAATAAATCCTCATGTCACCAAGCTGGACAGGGAACATTTTCATTTTAAAGAAATTTTGAGATTAGTAGGTAGCATGCCTTTTTGGCCAAGCGTCGGAGATCCCTGTATTCCTTGCGGCGGAGGATTCCGTCGTGATTCCCATCAAGCTCTCGAAATTTCCATTCTAGGACAGTCTGATCTAAATTGCTCACCACCGATTCCACCGACGCTATATGGAAACCATTCATTATTTTTTCGAAATTCCCACGATTGATCGGGAGGAACTGTAAGCCTGTGCGTACCTTTCTCGGTGGTAGGCTGAAGGATTCTCTGGTATTCAGTCATGAAGATTTTTATCAAGTGGTTATTGAATGCCGAACGATCAGTAGGGGTACAGCCTGTAAAGGTTTAGCAGAAAAAAAAACAGCATCAGAATCTAGATCACGACGCAAAAAAAAAGTATAATAAAAAAGTAAGTAGAGGCGACGACTCATACCTTTCTTCCTCCTGTCTCGAGTCCCGGACGACCTCGTGGCTTTGTCTGAAACAAGGAAAAACATCGCTCCATATAATTGGAATGTCGTGATGGAACGATAAGAGAGGTTAGAAGAAGCGAGAGGAAGAGACTGTTTCTTGCGCAGCTGGGTCTCCTGTATTGTAGGGCGGATCCTGGGATGACCTTGCCGGTCTCACTGACACACCAGCAGTACCCTGTCCCTCGGTGACATTGCACTTCTTGAAAGCGTCCATCATCCATGCATTCCGGAATGAATGTCCCCATCTTGTGATCCTTTGAAACCTTCTGTGCATACGCCCGTTGATCCCAACACCGGGTCCTCTCTACGCACAGACGAAAAGGGAATACCAAGTCAAGAATGCTGAAACCAATAAACGAACAATGCTACGGATGGAATAAAAGGCTCTGACCGGGACATTTCCCTCGATGTTTGAGGGTCACTTCATGACCCTTACACCTGGCCGATTCCAGGTCACATTCCGAACTATAGGTCGTGCCATCTGTCCCACACACGGGATTATGTTCTTCCTGCCAACAGTCTTTGGAACAGTCTCTCACCTGGAGGAAATGAGAGTAAATCACCTAATCCATCCATGTCATCGAAAAAAGAAAGACTGGAGGAAGAACTCGAGGGAGGCTGGATGTCACTGATAAAAGGGGCAGAAGGAGCAAGGAGGGCAAATGACAATGCTAGGAATGCAAGGCGGAATCTTTTCTGTTCGACAGGTGTCCATGGGGTCTCTATGGCCCTTCGACCCCCCTATAAGCCGTCATAATCCCCCATGTCCCATTGGGGGGTCCCATGCCCCTGGTCTGGCCAGACAGCACGGCGCCAACATCGGACCCGCCCATTATATTTCCACCTCGGTTTTTTTTTCCCTCCAAGGAATATGGATTCCTCCATTTTCTTTTAATATTCATTGCCCCCCCCCCCCCCCCCCCCCCCCCCGCCCCTGGACTCACGTCGTCCGTCTCATCCTCATCTTTCTCATCTTTCCCCGTTCTACCTCCACCTGCCTTTCTCTTCTCACCAGTTTGTTGTGGTTTTTGTTGTAATTGTTGCTGTTGTCGATGTCGCATCCAGGGTTTTGGCTTTCATCAGGTTTCATGTGTGAGGAAGGGGGACATCAGATCAAATTCATTCGATCAAAGCTTTAGTGACGACGGAAGTACGAAGAACGGGCTTGTCAAGTGACTTCCTGTTGGAATCAAGGAAGCATCCGGCTTCCTTTTCCCTTCATTTTTTTCCGCAAAAGATCTCTCTCCTGCTCAAGAGGGCGTCAGGAATTTTATGGAAAAAAAAGGGAGGGAGAAGAATTTGTGGTGATTGAGGAGGGGGCCGAGGGCCGAACACCTGTTGGCTACATGCAGCCATTCCACTCAGAGCGAGAGAGAGGGAGAAGAGAGAGAGAGAGAGAACTGGTATGATATCTTGAGCATGAAACACCTGGGCGGGTCGAGAAACGAGAGAGCAAGCAATACACATCACGGACAAAGAATCGGCTACTATCACAATAGGGTATGACGAGAACAAGGAAATTGTCTCACCTGAGAACATCGAATCCCTTCGAGCAACAAGGTCAAGAAAAGGAGGATGAACCCGTACCTCTTGGCACACATTTTCCATCCACAATTCATGGTCCTTTTCACTTTTAGGTGGAAAAGTTGTCAGCTCAGGAGTACGGACTCGAATTCGAAATTTTAGCTTCTACAAAATAGGGGAGAAAATCGTAAAAATCGATAAGGATGATGACATCAGGAGAAGGAAACGATTGGGTTCGATTGGGAACACAATATCTCATCAAGCGTTGAACCTAAAGGAGCATAACCAAAACGTTACTATTTCGGTAATGCCACTGTGAAATCCTACAACTACGATGTAGATGTCAGGCTTTCAAGTGGACGGATGGGATGAGCAGTACGTTAACACATCATTCTACGCACCGAGCTCACGTCTTCATTATGGAGAGCGAGGGAACGTCTGTACGTCAAGTGCCAAACACGTGTGAGCCTTCCCTCACTGGCTCCAATTTTTAACTTCTATTTTTTGAGGGCAGGAGTAACACAGGAAGGATTAGTACTCCGCGCTCTGCGGGGGTTCACGGCGCTTTGGTAGCCAAATTACTAATGAAATGGGGATGACACGTGCAATTCACAGCTCACACACTCAACAACGACGGGGAGACACGGTAGACACGAACAAGAGAGGAGAGCGACGTGGCCTGGAGAGAGGCCGACAAGGGAATGGCGAGAGAAGTGAGGCCAGCGTCCGCCGTTCCCAGACACCCTGGCGCCTCCCTGCGTGTGAGAGTGCGACCACCAAAGCAAAGCAAGGGAAGGGAGTAGGAGCTGTCCAGGATGAGACGGGATTGATTTGTTGCACTCTTTCCTTTTCTCTCTTTCTCTCTCTCTCTCGCTCTGAGTGGAATGGCTGCATGTAGCCAACAGGTGTTCGGCCCTCGGCCCCCTCCTCAATCACCACAAATTCTTCTCCCTCCCTTTTTTCCCCCCCCCCCCCCCCCCCCCCCCCCCCTCCAGTCCCAGCTTATCTTATCGAGGGATCGGAATGAGGATGACGATGACCCACACCAGTCTAGCCCGGTATAGACTAGTATCATAGACCTGTAACAAGCCGAGCCCCAGCTCATCCTTGTCCTTCCTACCAACACGTGCACGGAGTGGATGATATTCGTGTTCGTGAGGAGAGAGAAGACTCATCTCTCATGTTATCCGCCCACAGGGACTAACTACTAACTAGGGATTCCAGACGCGCCCTGCATACATATCAGATGAAGGTTCTATAGAGAGGGAAATGCCCACGTCTCCTTTTCCAACAAAAAAAAAATTCCATTGCGTATCCCAGTTACTAACCTTTTTCTTTCTACCTCCACACTATCATTTTTTTCCTTTCTTTTCGTACGGCAATTTGCTGGCATATCCTCAGAAATGGCATCATCAAAGAGGGGGGTGAAAGAAGAAAGATCTCGGCCGCCGTCGGTCACAAGCAGACGACCGCTTCCATCGGATACTAGTTCAGATGAGAACCCAGGTCCCTGTGCAAATGGAAAAGATGTTGGCAAGAGCCGACAAGACTACCTAGAACAAGAGAGGAAACGACGTCGACTTCACAAGCGTCTGCGGAAGAGGAATCAGGTTCGTCTCCGAAGACAGCATTCCGACGAATACCCGTCGACAGACGAGAATTCCGTCAGCAGTCGAGCATTGCCCAGCTCGAAAGAAACGACTCAAAATGAGTTGCTTCTGGATCAAAGACTGTTTCTCGAGATGATGGAACAACGGCTGGCTTCCACACCTGCAGAGGAACCCTTCGCCTTTCCATCTCATCCGTACCAAATGGTGTCTATGGAAATGTCTAAACCGGGAACAAACAAGAACCTTACCAGGATGCGACATCGACAACAGCAACAATTACAACAAAAACCACAACAAACTGGTGAGAAGAGAAAGGCAGGTGGAGGTAGAACGGGGAAAGATGAGAAAGATGAGGATGAGACGGACGACGTGAGTCCCTTCTCGTGGATTCTCACTTGTCAAGTACGGAGTTATGACTTTGAGTACGTAATAATAACTAAAATACAGGAGCATGTCTGTTCCCAGTACCTGGAATCCCAGACAAACCCATGGAAACACAGAAGCACGAGGAGGTCTAAGACCCCGTTGACAAACTCCGAGAGTAGGAGGCGTCCTTTTCCCCAATATAGTGAGCTCTTTTTTTTTCCTTTTTTCATTATTTTTTATTTTTAACCCGGTGAGCCTGCGCTAACACGTGTTTTGTTATCATGAACAAGGATCACAAAGGCCTGTGCCGCCTTGAAACAAAAAAAGACCCAGGCAGCATTCTCTCATCGGCTTGGATAAACTGGAAAGCAGAGCAAATAATCCGAGGTGAAGTTAAGGCGCAGGTGTGCGTGAATGATGCGATCTTTCTGTTTTTCCTCCCGATACCTCCTCCTTTCTCACCTGGATGTTTGATATAATCGCAACACCTGGCCTGAACCAACGACGGCCGGAATTTCTTCTTAGTCGTAATCTGTGCATATTTCCTGTTCGTATGACAGACAACTTCTAAGAGCCTCTGCCTAGTAGCTTCAATCCATTCGGCGCCCCAGTAGCACGAAACGCAATGGGCGCAAACGCGAGCGGGTCTTGGTGTGCGTGTCAGCAGTTTGCTTACACGAGCATGCAATCCTTCTATATGCCTATTCGGGACGTTCTACGAACAATGCAGTCCCAGGAATGAATTAATAATGAAGGGAATCTATTCGAGCAGATCCACTTGATCGTGCTTGATGGACTCCATCCGGATGGATGGGAGGGTTGAGCATTGTAGCGCTGTTGAACGGACGAGAGATGGATAAATTTAGGCGCTCTTTCAGCACCTGTCTAATGGGTATTTTACTGTGACCAAGGTTAGAGTTCTCTCCTTGCACGGTCCCCATAACCTAGATGATGTAGCGGTTTCAGAATCGTTAACAGCCAAATAATAAAAAAAAAACTGGCAAAAGTGTTCAGTGAGCCCGCGGTGAGTACGTCATATACCCCCACATACAGCTAGGAACAGCAAACTCGTGACTAGCTGAACTAGATGTTGTTTAATGTATGGTAAATAGAGTAACTGGAATGGGCCATGTATTCCTTGGGAGGTTCGTTGGAATCCTGGCATGGCCGTGCAGGAGAGGGAGAGAACGAAGAGAACATCCTTCAGCTCCTCAACCTCTATAACGACAATGACGAGGAAAATGTTTTTCTCCTACCCATCCCACCCTCGCCTCACCGCTCTCTCCCCCTTATCCATGCTAGGTCCTTCCATCATATCACAGCGTTCGACGAGTCCTTCATTGACAGTGAGTGATACTGACATCATCCAATAGAAATATTTAAAAAAATTAAACCTGGGGCCTGGGTCCTTCGCATAGGCACGACGGAGGTAGAAATCATCATGACGGGACCTGGAGAAGAACCAGAAGGGAGGGAGGGAAACGGAGTGCCCATTCCTCGGCATGCGGACGACGGCTAGCCGTTTCTTGAATCGCATTCAGTCTGACCCATCGGAATAATCGGTGCGTATAACGTCATTCGTGAATGAAAATCAAGGCTCTGACAAATACCAATTTATTTTCAAAAGAATCTGAAACGATGGCACAGAAGGATATAGTTGAAGAAAATGTATTCCCAATGGACCAGCTTCTCATCACTGGAATTTTCAATGATAGGACACAAGGAGGCATTTATGTAGTTCACAGATTTAACAGCAGAAAAGCAGGAAAGAGGAAGGGAATGATGGAAACAAAAGAGCCATAGAGAGAACATGCTGGCAGGAGAATTATCACATGATTTTGTCTCTTCCCTTTTGGCTTGCTTCTTTTTCTTCCTCCAAAATGATTAGGAGCAAGCCTTGTTATCTATAGGTCCCTTTTTCACTGGGAACTGTTAACGCACTGCAATGAGCCCTGATTCCAGAAGCTTCTGAAATTTTGCTGCTATGTCTGGATTTTGAAGATGGCTGAAAGAGAGAGAGAGAGAGAGATAAAAATAATAATAAAAAACAATAAAATCATAACAAAGAGACACACACACGACATTGGAACTGTGAAATAAATATATGGCAAAGTTCATTTTGACATATGAGAGATGTGTGCCACAGGATGGTATTTCCCAGTGGACATTACACTATTGAAAACTTTCTCATTCCTTACCCCTTTTTCTTCCTCTTATCCCCATGGTGTCAAATGATTGCCAATCACAGATGAAATACAAGCACATGGATCCTGTGCCATTTAATCTGACACAGGCAGCATTAGTTTTCTCAGCCATTCTCATTTTACTTTGTCATTGGCCAGTCGTAATAAATTAAAAACTGTTTCCATGTAAGCATGGCCACCTCAAGTGGTGCTACAGGCTCTCAAGAAATCCATTGGTACAAAAAATTTGCATTCTATAACTGGTCAATTCCATTTTGCGATCTGTCAAAGTTTAGTAAAGAACAGACTACTGAATTGACCAATTTACTGACTGACAGTTTATTGCCAAATACCTCCCCCATAACATCTTTTTCCTCAACCAACCAAGAAAATGAACACACCCAAGGACCCAAGCAGATGAGTCCTCTGTTCACAACATTTCCAAGGTGGACTGGGATGAAGGACTTACTCTGAAAGAGCCTTGGGGTCATTCTGAATCTGTTCTAAGATTAATCGCATGGCTGGATCTTTGAGAATATTCTGGATTTCTGGATCAGCCATGGCTCGTTTCCGTACTTCCTCTGGATCAGAATTCATCTCAATCATGCACTGCCTGTAGCCATCTAAGGCCTCCTGTTGAAAAATAACAAAAATTCATTCTTCCTAACCCAGTGACTCATGTATGCAAGGTAACCATTTTCATCAGCAACATAAAACTATATAATTAAAAAAAGCACTCAGAGACTGGTGGTCTCTGAGTGGTTTTATGAAGTCTTGCAGGTTTAAATTTTGATGTGTCCTTTTATTGATAAAAATCATTCAAAGAAGCAAGTGTAACAATGCAAGATTGTATTCCATAGAAAGAGTCCTGCATCTGCATTATAGATGTTTGGAATATATATTTTCACACCTCAAGAAGCAAAGAATCACAGCCTTAAGCACATCTATAGATGATGTTACTCCATATACAAAAGGGATACCCCTTTAACCCTATATATGTAGATGCCTTCTATTATGATTCATTCTTATTTCCTTTTCTTCTCCCCCTATACCTTATACTCCCCCTTAACCTAAGATAACTTGTAACTTCTTGTACGTTGAGTGCACTTACATTACTTGAAATAAAGATACATCATTAAAAAGGCATGGAATTAGCTGACCTGGCATGTGGAGTCAATGTCCAGGGCCTTTTGGTATGCATCAAGGGCTTTGGAATGCTGTTGTAGACCCTGCAATACTTTCCCCTTTCTCAAGTAGCCCTTGACTGAGATTGAAGAAGGTACAGAAAGGAAAGAAAAGTCATCAACATTCATCCATGGAAATACAGAATCTTGCTTCTCCATGTGGAAGCCATATTTCACTGAAGCCTCAAATTCTTAATGTGCCTCTCTAATTATTGGCAAAAGAAAATAAAGGTTGACTTCAAATCAGTAGAAATAACAGAATCTAAGAAAAATCAGAACATTCTTCAAGTCTCCACATATATCAAACATTGGCATTCTTAGCCCAATTCAGTCCTTCAAAAAGTCCCTTAGCTAGGATTGCCTGAAAATAAAAAAGCCATTGAACCTGGTTGTCAATAACTTTTTGGTTGTTTTCCTTCTTTATAATAAATGAAGAGGGTTTCAATCAAAATTTTCTCCTATTAATAACCTATTTATCACCTGTCTTGGCAAATCAAAACTTTTCAAACCATTTTACATATCTTTAGAGACCTCTGCACTTCCTATGCCTTCTTGAGCTATCTTTTTATTTTATTTTTTTTTACCATAATTTTCTTTTCCCTTGAAGGCTCACCATCCAAAAATGTAATGACAGTAAATCACATCAAACTGGAGAACTTTCCAATAAACTGCAATTTACAAAGATGATAGGCTGAACTTACTGAATTTTGGATCAAGTCTGAGACACACATCGCAGTCTTTGAGGGCATATTCAAAGGCAGCCAATTTAGTGTAAGCAGCTGCACGATTGCTGTAGATCTTTGCATCCTCTGGATTCCTCAATATGGCTTCAGAGTAATGCTTCACAGCATCTGCATATTTCCCTGCAACATTGAAATTCATGTCATCAAGAAACCCTAGGAAGGTATAAGTCTGCAGACAATGATATAAGCTGCACATGAAGCTATATACAATTACTGATGTTTTGCAGCCACATATACGAGAGGATATTGAAAGTTTATGGAACAGCTGCATAGAAGCATCACAGCATAGCTGTGGCCATGGTTAAAAAGCATTTATGTTCTGCTGTAGCTTGATCAGTTGGCTCACAACATCAAGTGAAGAGAAGGAACTTAGTGTAGTTTCTACTTCCAAGAAAAGTTGATTCAACTAACCTTGTTTCCTATGGCAGCTGAGGACTATTTCCACTACATTAAAGCAATGGTGTGTCACTGAATTTTCTGTGAGACTAAAGAAATCAAGCTCAGAAAAAAATCTGGCATTTCACAGATGGCCACATGGATGTTGAAGGTGAATGCTTAGGGTCATCAACTGCGCATCAACTGCAGTCAATGATTCAAACTTCATAATCTGAAGAACACATTCATGAAGACCACTGAATTTCATTGAAATTCATTCAGTAGCATATATTGGTGCATCATTTGAGTGTGCTCAACAGATTGTAACATCAGAGTTGAAAATGAGCCATGTCTGTGAAAAGTGAGTACCCTACAATCTCTCTTGGGAGCAACAAGAAACTTGAATTGCAAACTGCTGCACGATGGCTCAGATGGCTAAAGATATGTTTCTTACAAGAATCACAATGTTGGATGAATCATGGATACAGCATTACAATTTCAAGAACAAGCAGAAGTCTATTGTTGGGAAACACAAAGATTTACCACTTCTCCAATAATTTTGAACATTCAACCAAAAAAGCTATGCTGAATTTTTTTTTTGCTGTCCAAGGAATTGTGTTGTAGGATTGGGTTCCAAATAAGCAGACAGTCAATGATTTATGGAATATTACACCATGGTTTTACAGACACATCTGAGAAGTACTTTGAGGGAAAAAATCCCAATCTGCTCAATCAAGGCTGGTTTCTTCAAGACAATACCAGGTCTCATATTGCAACAGCAGCTGTAAATGTTCTTAAAGAAATTGGTGCCACTGCCCTGAAGCAACCCTCACACAGCCTTGATTTAGCTCTGAGTTTTGGGCATTTCCAACACTGAAAATAAGTCTAGAAGGCCAGCAATTTAACAAAGATGAAGAAGTGAAAAAAGCCATAGCCAATTCAGATTAACTGTCACAAGATGGCCTTCAGAGTGTTTTTCAAAAATGGTTGGAATGCTGCCAAAATTGTATTGCCAGTGAAGGTTGATACTTCAAAATGGGAACTGTCACCAAAGCTCCAGATACTCTGCAATAAAAGGTAAGGTTGTTTCACAAAATTTCATTTTCACATTTCACAAACTTTTCAATATCCCCCGATATTTGTGTAAGATGGATATCAATATCTGCTTTCACTGCCAATGACATGGGTCATGAAGTGGGAGGCAATACTAAATACAAAAGCATTTAGTGTCTCCAGTTTCCCAGTAAAAAGTTCACCCTCCCACTTGCAGAACTGCATGAGGCATGTCTATGTTATTCATTCTCTACAATGCCAAAGTATACAAGGCTAGGGCTCTGAATAAACAATTTAAAACATTACTCACCCTCTTGGAAGCACTTATTTCCCAAGTTTCGCTCTTCTTCTGCCTTCTCAGGGCTGATATATGATTTTCTTTCCTCTTCCTTGATGATCTTTTCTACCTCAGACAATAATTCTCGAGTCTCAGGAGTCCTATGCTCTGACAAGGCTTTCTCATAGAAGATTTTGGCATTCTTATAATCCTGCAATATAAATATAACTCTTCATTATCTTCTGCTTCAAGCACAAAAGGTTCTCCCAGAGTAAGCAATAAAGGAGAATTCTCACTTTCATATTCTTGTAGGCATTAGCAATACGAGTGAAGACCTTGCCAATGAGCTTGTAGTCTGCTCGGCTTTCCCGACCAACTTCAACTGCTTTCTGACATGTCTCCACACACTTTTCATACAGCTTCTGCTCAAAGTACACCGCTAGGAAAGAGGGAATATTACCCAATTGAAGATGAGTATTTCTTAACTAAGAAAAAACATCTGAAGCAACTGGATTTTTTTTTTTTTTTTAACAAGTAAACCACAATCTTCTATTCAAGATATTGTTCCAACAAAAACAAGGCAACAGGAAAAACAAATGCACTACTTTCATATACTTCTACTGCTCCAGGAAAATAATACTGAATGCATTCTCCAGTAAACTCTACTTGGGGGGCTGGCAAATTCCCAATATCTGATAATCAATTAAATATATTTTGCTCTTGAGAGAAGAAGCTTTGCCTTTTTATCATCACATATGAGGAAGATAACATTACCTCCCAATAATTTGCAGCACTTCATAACACAAATATATCTGTCCTAAGTTTTCATTTGGGACCCTCTCATTAACTTTACAAGCATGCAAGTTCCTTTTTTTTTTCTTTTTTTTTTTTTTAATCTCTTAATACTGGCAAAATACACCTTTTCTATCAGGTCCTTCATTAGAGACCTCTTCCTCTGCACAACTCATTCTGTGTTCCAAGTTTGCCTCAAATTCAGAGCTACTGCTGATATCATGAACAAGTCTACAAGTTTTTTTGCCTTCGCTGATAATGCTTCTCCTCAACCTTTCCAATGGGAAATACTTTGCTGGTTACATAACTGCTTTCTTAATTTTCACTCTTTAAACATGAGAATCAATCTGCAATAATTTTCATGTGAATCATATTACCCATGAAATGCTTCATATGAATCATGATCATGTGCAAAAAAAATGGAGTTTCACAAAATCCACAAAAAACAAAGAATTTCATAGCATTTTTTAAAATGAAAGTTTGGTTTGGTGGTGCTTCCAATGAGCAAATGAAGACTCAATCAGTTATAAACCAATCCATACAGGAAAATCCCAGAGATATCTCCTTGGGACAAGTGAGAAGTCCCATAGATAACTACTATACCTCAACTACATCAAAATATTCGGGTGCCTTTCTTTCTGAAACAGACTCATTACTTGCCACATTGGACAAGCCTTCATTTTTAACCCCTTAACTGGGAACTTTTGAACGCATATGTGCAGTGATTCCATTGAGAGAAGGCAGGTGCCAGACCGCACATGAGGCGAGTCCATTTAAGGGGTTAAAGGGTTGTTCTGTATAGTGTTCTTCGACTGAAGAGGTCTGAGACATCTTTATGAAGTCCAGAAGATACCCCTTTCAAGATGTCCTTAAAATATCCCAGAAAGACCTTGGGACATCCCTGGAATGTCATCGTGCTATGGGGTATAACCATACTGTGATGATAAGGATGGCATTGAGAGGCACGACTGAATGTCCTGGGTTCAGTGGTGTAATGGTAGCACACCTGACCGGCAATCAGGAGGTTCACCGTCCTTTGGCTTTCTTTCATCCTCTCCTGCCATCCAATCTTCCCCTCCCTGCCATTCTCATGACAATACCATATAAATTGTAAACTGTACCTTATGTATATAGGATATATATTTCTAACAACATATTTTGCTATGAAAGCATGCATGCTGAATATGTATATACAATAAATAAAAGTCCTTTATAAAAATCATATACTTAAGCCAGATTCATCATTTAAGCAGGCGCCCATCCCTCAAACCACAGAATTATTTTATATAGAATATATATGCTGCCCAGGCATGTTTAAAACATTAATAACCCTTATATGGATCATATGCTTCAACCATATATACCCTTATACAGGGTGGGGAAAAAATCAGGGAACAAGGAGATTTTTGAGGAATTTAATTTTCAAAGCAATGGCAGCACATTTCCATTTCTCTTTTTCATCAATTTGGCCTACACAAGTCCAGTGAAGAGTGCTCCTGCTACATCCACTGACATTGGCTGCAAAATAAACAACTATTACTCATCTTGAACAAGTATGGCAATTTTGGTGATAATGTGTCAAGTTCATCACTGTTCATGTTGGTTACCTCCATGCTTGCACAATTTTGCCATAATTTCACGGACAACATTTGAAAGCAATTTTTGACTGAGTGTTGTGAAATAATGCAAGAATGGTGTATTAAACCAAAAAACAAGTGGAGTTGATGATTTATGCAAAAGCAGATAACAGTTTACAGCAAACTACTATGATTACCATGAAAGATACCCTAATTATTTATTTATTAGACTGCTGATCTACTGCATTTAGGATTTGATAGAATTCTGAAGAACCAGCAGAGTTCTTGATGCAAAAAAAAATGTTGGCACAACAGGAGGAGCCAGTCAAACAGCAATGCTGGCCCTTGTCTATACAGCTGCAATGATCAAAGCATGAGATGTTGAGAACTGTGGGCATTAGTGAAGGTCAATAAGAAATTTAATTTTTCAAATTAGTTCTTTATTCCCTGACTTTTGCCTCACCCTGTATATGTATTTTCATATTTTAATACATGAAAAATATATGAATTTATAAGGCACAGATAATTGCATATAACTACCATACATGATCTTTCCATACGAGAAGTGCTGTGATTTATATTACCCCTAAATCTTATTCCTCCAGCTTCTATTAATGCTGAGCACTTGATATCTGCCTGGCCTAAACCTAAGCAGCCATTTCTTTGACCATATATAGTGTACTTAGGTCTTGCTGCAGTAGGATGCTGTCAGCCTGACTGAATCTTACAGTAATCAATGTAATCACTAGCAATAAGCTTGACATGCAAGGGAATACTCCTGAGATGTCATTGATGAATAGCAACAAGAGTGGTCCTCAGACTGACCCTCATGGAACCCTGGATATTACAGTGCTTTCTTGAGTTCCTACAATCTTTGAATGTAAGTCATTGATTTCTATAAATTTACCAACAGTGGTGCAACTAACATTTCCTCCAATCTTGTATATGATGAGAACTGGTATTTAGTAGATGTCAGAGTCAAAACACCAGTAGCACCAGTGCCCTTATTGAGGGGGGGGGGGAGTGAAGTCATTGTGAAAGCACCATACAGGTATCCAGTTGGACTCTGTTCTATTCACTGAGACTCCATTTGTAATCAATGATAAAGTTTTAGTTCCATTAGAGAGGAGAGCCCAATGAAATTAGAATGGAATGGTAGCCTTCAAATAGGCTCTCATGTGCACATCTTTCAAGTGGGTACTAACTTAAATCTTGGAAAACTGAACGAGTTTGGTATTGAGTACCAATTCACAGTTTGTTTCTAATGCATTTCATATTAAAATAAAATCATATTTTTGTACCATTATTTCTCAGACAAACCTATATATGACTTGAGACACCATCCTTTTCATGACAACTGGGATAACTGATTCTTCTTTTGCAGCACTGATAACAGTACCAGGATAGGCAGGTCATATCTCCCAAGTCATTGTATACCAGTTGGTGAAAATATATGGATATATTTAGTTACTGGCTGTATCCAGGGCAAATACCTCATTTCCAGCTTCATCACTTCATGCAACATGTAATCATTGGGTTTAATAGCTACTCAAGACATGGCTTAAGTGAATGAAAAAAAAAGAAGCAAGGGTGTGGGAAGGGATGAAACCTGTTACATCTAGTATTGATGTCTCAGTCATAAGCCATTAGGCTGATAGCTTTTCCTCTTGAGAAAGGGGCAAACAAAATGAATTTTAAAATAACTATGCTGTCTTGGACATAGCTGGATCCAGGGAAGTCCTACATATAGCCATTATCACATATTAGTGCCACCTGCTCACCACTGCTGACACTTGATCCACCTTGTGGAAGAAAGACACTAGTGGGCCTACTTGTGAATGAGCACACATGAAATGGTTAAGGGGAGTGACATGAAATGGAAACTGACCACCCATGTTGGACAAGAAGGTCATTTCAGTTGGATCCAGCTTTGCAGCTGCCTCATAGTGTTCCAATGCTGCTTTAAAGTCCTTTTTCTTGTAAGCTGCATTTCCAAGTTCCTTCTCTTTCAAAGCCTGCAAGTAATGGTTCACAGTTGAAGTGAGACCCAGCCTAGTTTGGACTACCTACTAAGCCTAACACGAGATAGACTATTCATTCAGTTAAACCTGCATCTAACGTTAGCTAGGTTACAATAACAGCAGAAACATAATTTTTTTAAAGTAGCTCCAACCAATGTGCAACATTTATCCCAAGTTATGAGCCTAAAATTGAGGTCTAATAGAAGAAAGCCTGGACATTGAGCCAAGTCGTGCAATAAGAAACTCACTGATGTTACGGAGTCTCCCATCTTTGAACGTAGGCCTAGCGTATATGCTGAAAAGCAGATGCTCGTGAATGCGAAACACACACCAACGAGTTAATGCGTCATTAACCAGAGAGCGCACTGTCAAGATAATATTTGTGCCTCAACCCTAGGTATAGCCAAGGACGCACGCATGCAGACCGGTAGGGAAACCACGAGAAATTTCTCGAATGCAGTTTTACTCGAGAACTCTTGACTATGAATCAGTAACTAGTGATTATGTTTCTACTCACCAGATGTCAAACCACTCACAAGGAAGGCCACCCCAGAATCAGGCCAAAAAAAAAAAAAAAACAATTCGAAAGAAAGCTTTGACTCAGATATTGTTGACCAAAATCGCAATGGTCGAACGAAAACTCATCATGACGCCTATTGCATGAGAATAGTCCTTGAAACTCCAGCGAACTTCGTTCTTCAAGGAGTCGTCGAGATGTCTACGTCGCAGTAGTCAACCACGTGAAATCTTCCAAACACTCCCGAGTTCCAATAATCAAATGTATCAGTTTTACATACATACATATATTCATTTTCAATGCCGCTCACCCTAACATAATGGGGTTGCGGTGCGAGCATGCCCAGGAGAGTCCTACAATGACCTCGATCCTGGGCAACAGTTTCAAGCTTAGCTGGTGGAATGCCAAGCCTCTCGTGACAAAGCCGGGTGACGCAATCGCTCCTCCTAGTACGAGGTCTACCGATAGGTCTTTTGCCGGTCATCTAGGTCTGAAAGACTCCTCTTGGAAGTCTCTCGGATGGGCTGTGGCAGACGTGTCAAAACCACTTGATCTGAGACCTCTCGATCCTGAGAAGCAGCTGCTCGACGTGGAGGGTCTCGCGGATGACGGAGTTCCGCATCCGATCACGGCGCGCCAAGCCAGCCACCCGACGCAAGAGCCTCATTTCGGCAGCTTGTATCCGCGATCTGGTTCTTTCGGTCATTACTCAAAGTTCATGGCCATAGGTGGGGGTGGGGAGCTAAACAACTCCTAAAAACCGAGTTTCATTTCCCTAGAAACTTCCGATCTGACAACCACGGTTCGCCAGAGTCCCTGCAGAACTGCAGAAGCCTTGGAGATGCGGCTGTCGATCTCGTTTCCTTGTCGCCCGTTACTCGAGAACCACCCAGTCAAAAATTTTTAATCGGGCCACCGATGGCTTTTCTTCGACACGTACATAAGCCTTAGTTGGGCCATCACAGGCATATGGTTGACTTAGGGTTGGGTGAAGTCGGCTTACGGTTAGGCATGTCCTGTTGGCCCTTCATCGGGCCAACTGTGGCTCCCTGTTCGAAATCCGTGCATGCCCCACTAATAAACCGATGATGAACCGACCTTCCACGATGCGAAAAAAAAACATTGGGAGAAAACCCATAAACTGGCTCTATTGCGCATCTTTGAGAGATAATTATGCATATCTAGGCTAAATTCCTCCTCGTGCTATTCTTCTTAATCTGGGCTGTCTACAAGTTCGGTATCATTTCATCCATTCATAAAGAAGTAAGGCATGGAGTAAGGCCTAGAGCAGTAGTTCTCAACCTTTTTAATGTCGCGACCCGTCAAGTCAACTTTCCATATTTATGCGACCCACAAATTTATAAAGGTCCAGAAATAATGCAGCCGTGTGACTCGGGAAAAAAAAAAATTGATTGAATTTTTTAAATGCGAAAATGACACTTTCAATATATTGCTATGGACACTGGTGATTCCTTCATTATTCCTTTCTGTTTCCTCTTCGATCTTCCTCTAAAAAGAACTCGACTGGTTTATCCTCCAATATTGGGTGGTTTCGATCTGAATGATGCTTCAGTTTTGAAGGCTTCATGGATACATTGGCCAGCTGTTCACTATGCACAATGCATTCTGGTTCCATACTTTGACACAGTGAAACCACACTGAAGGCATAAATCATTATACTTCTGGATTGGTACTAGTTTCGATTTTTTTTTTCGACTTCTGTCCCAGTGACTTGATCAGGGGTGCTACCATAGTACCAGCGCTTGCACTCAGTTTTATCAGGAAAAGAACCATCTGCATTTGAATGTTAAACCTAAATAAGTAACTATAGGAAATTACGGATGAGATGAATTTCGTAAACCTCCCCCTCCCAAAAAAAAAATGGAGAGAAATAGAGAAAAATAGTTCAAGTAGCAGAGAAACGAGATCGAGAAAATGAACATCGGCTTCTGCCCGCAAAAACAGCGTCATCCTTAACCACGGCATCGAGGAACCAAAGGGAATGCAAGAACTGAGGAGATGAAGGTTAAGAGCAAGAATGATTAAAAATACATTTTAAAACTGTTTGCCCCTTCTTGGAATTGTTTTCCCGCAAGCCTTCTGCCTGTGCTAGTCTGGATCTACAGTAGACTGGATTAATATCATAGATTAGAACGTTCCTGGAAAGTTGTAATGTAGCCTTGTAGTTCGGTTTGACACGTTTAATTGATCTTTGTCTTCTCAAGATCTCTCTATTTTAAATTTAAATTCCTTTCATTTTCTCGCTACCCACCGGTTCAGAACCATTGGCCTAGAGTCACGGATTGAAGACAAATCTCGCTGAAGCCCTCATCAGGTTTCAAGGGAAACTGCCTTCTCATACGACGTCGGACTCGGCTCGTACGTCATGTTACTTCCTACATTGAATAGTAGATAAAGGAAATGTGAAATCTATGCGGCGTCAATTGGATAGTAGAACCATCCTGCCACCAACCTTCCGGGCAGGAATTTCTTGATATATCCCCGGGCTGTGTTACACCTTCAGAGAAATGCGTCGAGGAATTCTATTGTCTTCCTCTCAGATCAATGTGGGAAACCGTTGGGAACTGTGCTAAAGGTCCAGATGAGTCATTTCAGTGGAATCAAGGAGTGACTTGCTACTATGAACATATAGGCTCCGCCTCACGCCGAATTCGAGAACCTTCTCCGCCACATTTGCTGCACTTACACCACTGCTGCTACCTGCCACCCAGTGAAGGAAGGATGGATGGCGTAACTATGGCACAAGTGTGACTCGGCCAACCCAATCATTCGGCGTAGATGTGCCAACCTCCCCAGCTATGCGCTGACGATAGACCAGCTAGATTTTTTTTTACTGGGTTTGGGAAGCCACGCTAAATTGGAGTGGCAGGAAGTTGCTTGACTTCTGTGCTGGCATCATATCAGTTTATGATTAACCAAACATCCTAAATAGCCATTAATTTGAAAACTCATTCTTGCGAATTTGTCTTTCCCGCTACAAAAACGGCAAATGAAGGAGATCGCGGAGTGCGAGTCAGTTAGGTATTAAGGCGTTCAAGTTCCGTCCATAGGCGCCGAACCCAGGGAGGCGAAGGGGCACGTGCGTCCCCCAACTTAGTCCTGGAAAAAAAAAAACAGGAAATTCTGGCCGGGAGGTCCGTGGGAGGATCCTTCTACTTTCCATTATAAGCTACGCGACTTTTTTTCGCTACTCAACTGTAAATACATTATCTTTCTTAGGGGGGGCCCCCCCCCCCCCCCCCCCCCCCCAAAAAAAAGGCTAATTTTCAAGAAAAGTATGGGACATGGAAAATTGTAAACAAAATGCTGCTTCATGAAAGAAATTAAAAATATGATTTTCCTTTCTGTTTAGAGCTCCAACTAGGGAGATCCCTGTGTCACCCCGTAAGGGTATGGGGTGTAAGGGCCATGCCCAGCAGCTGTCCCCCCCCCCTCCCTCTGGGCGGCCCTGACTGTTACGTTCAAGATATAATGAACCGGACCGTGCTCGATTGTCCAAAAATACCAGGCGCTGAAGAGTTACCGAGGTAAGTGAAACTTATAGGAGTTCATTATTCCAGTTATTCCAAAAATTAAAAGCTAATTTTTTACTTTTACGCATTCCGCACACAATCACGAACAAAACTTCGGCCGGGAAGGTGAGTGCTGGGATTTAACTCGGTACCAAAAGGGTTAACAAAGGGTTAACAATGCGCGCGTTCGACGCAGGTCCGGAAGAGGTTCGACTGTGTTCTATGTGAATGAAGAGATTTACTCGTTTCGCGACGACATTCCCGATCTAAGCGGTTTCCTTTCGACTTGCCTTCGCGTTGTCTGAGGGAAGTGATTCATCTGCTTCGAGTGGCCACAGCAGTGACAAAGAAGCAACCGTGACGCTGACGCATCTGTGATGGTGACACGAGGCACGCAAGGCCGTCTTCCCGCCTTCCTCCATGATCGATGGCACGAAGCCGTCGACTCGAGATTCTCACGGGCGCAGAACAATCCTGCACACGCCACCGACATCTCTCGTATCGGCCGCTATCGTCGTTGTGGCTATCGCAATAGCGTCCGAAGAGTCAGGGCCGTCGACGTCCTTTCGTATTTCCTCGATTACTCTCTCCGATCTTCCATTCCACCGCTTATCTCGCAGCAGGCAATTAATGAAAGCTCCCTTCATTCTCTGTTCGTTCTTTCGTTCGTTCCACGCTTCAACGTCCCTTCCCCAGGTCCCTCCAGATACGTTGGATGTACCACACATTAAACACATTGGATTGGCTATAGGGCCCCCCCCCTCTCTCTCTCTCTCTCTCTCTCTAAAAACCGCGCATGCGCATTAAGATGAGTGACGGGCCAATCAGCTGCCTTCATCCTTGACCGTTCCACCTGCCCGATCAGCCGATTGCCTCTGGATGATTTGGATCGAACTAACCACGATCGAGACATACTCGACCCACTCAGCGAATCGGATTCTCTCATGGAGCCAAACTACAGAACGAATTTCGTGAGTACCAGAAGTACTTGAGATCCAAATCATGCAGAACAAGCTCTAGCAAAAAACCACGAAACAGATCTCGACGAGACCTTAATGAGAATCGCTTCTCGGAGATCCTTCACAATTTCCACTCGGTACAAAATATCCAGGAAATCATCATAAGAAACTCGTTTCCCCCCGCTGGCGACCGCCCACCTGGAGTCCAATGAAGGGGGGTCGGAGAAGCCAAACTCAGAAATGCGCCATCGGGGTGGAATGGCTCGGAATGAAGGGCATGCCGTGCAGGTAGACAGGGTCGCGAAGCGAGCCGGTGGCACGGGAAATCGTGCAAGACAGTTATATCGCGAAATCTGAAACTTAGTGCCCTCAACACCGAATAAAACTCTTTCGTTGGGATGGGTTGCCTGAATTCGACGTCTGGCCATCTCGCATTGGATAACTATCAATACAATGAAAATCCATTTCAGGTCACCACTATTCGCAATATTTTCACTTTCACAATTGAGTACTGCTGAATACTCCTTTGAAGACGGGTGTTTGAATCGAATTGACACATTTCTTTGGAGATCTTTGATGACCGTTCCTTTTTTGCGTCACCTGAATGAACATAATTTCTTCAATATGTGACCGAGGATTTCTGCCTCTGAACAATGAGCGTTCGCCGTCTTCCGGAGCAATGATTTTATGTCATTATTTTCATTTTCAAGAGAAGAGGAAAAGGAGTCGAAAGGAATTCTCAGAGAAAACGTCTAACGTGAATGTGGGAGAGGGCGTTGGTTCTAAGGTCGAATGGGATGTTTTAAAGTAATTAATTAATTTTAAAAAGTGCTTCATGACGTGTCTATAATGATATGAATCTGAGGAGTGATGGGAGCACACGAAAACATATCTGGTGACAGATTTTCTTTTCTTCGCTCGAAGACATGACATTTTTATTAAATATTATATACATAAATGACATAAATATTTTCTGCCTGCCAATCCCTAAGTACTCCTACGGAATGCGACAACGTAAACGTTGCCACTGCCCTTCGTAATTAAGAAATGCTTCCAAGAGAATGCACGAAAGCGAGGAACCTAACGCTATGAATGAAATCAAGAAGCAGTATTCATTAATACAATGCGACCAAAGACGGCTCCGACAAACAGACGACGAGGCCACAGCGCCTGGAATGGCTCGCCGGCGTCATCACGTGCGCAAGAATTTATGGAATACCTCCCCTCCCCTCTCCGACCGGGGCCGTGGACCGGGGCTGTGGATCGGGGCTGTAGACCTCTTAAGGGGGTTTCACACTCGGCGCGTCTTGCGTCCTTTGCGGGCTATTCTTGGGCGAGCAGGCCGATGCATGCGTGCACACGCATCTTCATTCATATCATCCAAGGGTTTATGACAAAACGCAAGGCTTGCGTGCGGAATCGAACCGATCCCGATTCCACACGCAAGCTTTGCGTTTCGTGAAAACCAAAGGATTATAAGTGAGCATGCACGTAAAGGTCGCAAGACGAACCGAATGCGAAACGCCCTTTACCGCTCGGGAGGGGGGGTTGCCAATCGAATGGCCCTCATAAACGTGGGGCGATGAAGAAGTTCCAAGTCTGAGACACTTCCAGCTGCAATGCACCTATTTTGCTCCTCTCACGAGAAGACAGACGTCTCTGATGGCGACTGGCAAACGTCCATCCCACGAGTCAAGATAACTCCCGTGAACTTTTCGTTCCACGTGCCACCAAAGGGTCCGCCGAAGGGCTGTCGTCTCCCGCGATCAAAGATCCGCTCGGAGAGCAACTTCTTAGAGGTGTGAAAATTCCTCACGGGATTCCTTTCGATTATGATACCCCTTCGACAGACCCCTAGGTAGAACGATGAAAAAGAAAAAAAAAGAAGCTATCGTTAATCGGCAAACGTGAAATTCAGTCAGACACCACGAAAGACATTGGGCCGATTGCATGAACGACGTTTTCCCGGTGTTTTTCGAAAGTCATCGGTTAACCGATGTCTAAGGCCAAAAATGGATTGCACGAACGCTATCTTCCTTTAACCATCGTCTAACCGATGTCTAACAGAAGCCGAAAAAGGTGTCGTTTCCAGACGAGGGATGGGGCACGTTTTGCCGATATTTATGCCAGCGTTCGCGCACCATCTCGATGAGTATAGCGCTGCAGTGTACTGGCGAAGCACAATGGATTCTGTTTATGCCGTGCAGCTTCCTACCAGCGTACTGGTGAGTCTGATAACGGTTTTATAATCGGGCAGAAGCCCTTCCGCCCCCTCCCAACCTTCCCCTAGTATATGCGGCTTGATGCCACGCTGCGACTAGGCATTGGGTATCAAGTAAGACTGTCACGATGAGTCGATTCATCGATTCCACTATCGATGTTTGGAAGAATCGATCGTTTCTTCGACCATCGCGATGTTTGCGCAAAACGATGGGAAATGCCCCATTGGATTGGGACGAGTACAATACAGTCCGGGCGGGGAAAGGAAGAGGCCCCGTGATCCGCGTCAATTTCTGGAAATGCTGGGACTGACTATGTGAAAGAAAGGGGAAAAAAAAATTGGAATGGGAGACAGGAAGTGGGAAAGGAGAGGGAAGAAAGACTGAGAATATTTTTTTTTCTCTTCTGTTTCAGTCTTCGGCTCGATCTCGTGAGGTGCATGCTATGAAAGTGGACTGTTCTTGTAATCCCTTCATAAAACGTACAACGGTTAATCCCCCTCTCTATAATCCTGTCTTTCCCTTTAGTATGGAGGTTTACATTTTTGAATTTTTAACTTGCCCTGGGGAATTTTACCACTTAAGGTGAACCAAAAGTGAATTATTTACTCGGACGTCGCTTGCATCTAGGGCTGTAGGGATGCTTCGGCAACCGCAGGTGTGGCACCATCGAAAATTTTCCTAAAAAACACAATAATAAAAACGAGTATTTTTTATATGGGTAGCGCGGAGGTAAATGCCTTGACTTGGCTTTGATTGCAGTGGATAAAACTTTATTGGGCCATCAGTTAATAGGGCAGCCGGTTTATCGGGACATTTTGTCAGGAACGCAACCATTTCTATGCAAGTGCAAGTATAAATTTCGCTGTATTTTCGGTACGAAAATCCGCTTTATTGGTGCAAGGTCGGGGTGAATTTAAGCCGTCGATCCCATGTGTTTTTTTTTTCGTCCGCCCACTCCCTCGCTCCTCTTCGCCGTGTCTTTTGTGGTTAAGAGCTGGCCGACGGTTAAGGCAGAGACCATCGCAAACAGCTTCCTATGAATTTCAAAGGGAGAATGTTTTCACATAATTTTTTTTTTTATTAAATTCCGAGAACTTTCTTTCCAATCAGATAAATGCCTTGACTTGCCTTTGATTACAGTGTATAAAACTTTATTGGACCATCAGTTAATAGGGCAGCCGGTTAATCGGGACATTTTGTCAGGAACGCAACCATTTCTATGCAAGTGCAAATAAATTTCGCTGTATTTTCGGTACGAAAATCCGCTTTATTGGTGCAAGGTTGGGGTGAATTTAAGCCGTCGATCCCATGTGGTTTATTTTTGTCTGCCCACTCCCTCGCTCCTCTTCGCTGTGTCTTTTGTGATTAAGAGCTGGCCGACTGTTAAGGCAGAAACCATCGCAAACAGCTTCCGTGGATATGGCTTTCATTCTGGACCAGAGGTGCCAGCGTCACCCTATGAGGAGTGTCTGACTATTCTTGATGTCACTAAAGGGGAAGCCTTCGTCAACATCGACGAAAACGCATCATGCTTCGCCGAACACGATGACTCTGAGGACGACAAAGTCTCGGACATCGTTGCCATGAGGCCTCGCCTAGGGGATGTCGTAGACGAGGAACCTGGGACTTTACCTAAGGTGATTCACGAACGAAGCCAGGCGCTCGGTGAACAGCCTTCACCGCTACTTTATCGAGCAGGGTTTGGATAATAGAAGACATGGTGCTCTTGACATTGGTGCATCAGAAATACTTTTTCAGGTATGAAACGAGCAACTATGGGCAAATGAATCGTAATTTTTCTTTTTGCACAAGTAAAGGACATTCGTGTCCGGGTTTCTTACTATACTAAAAGGTAAGTTCGTTTTATTAAGGCAGCCGCTTAATTGGGGCGAATAGAACTGAAACCAACGTGTCCCAATAAAGCGGAATCCACTATATTTACAAACTCGCTGTGGTCGAGCCTTCGGCTCTCCATTACCTAGGATAGCGATTAATTCATTTATTCTTTGGGAAATGGCAAACATTTATTTAAAGTACGTCCCATTGGAATACGTGCCATATGGGGACGAAAGCCTTCATTTTTATCAAAATCATTACTTCTATGACTTCCAGAGCCTAACTTGAAATCTTTTCATGTGTCCCTTTTTGTAAGTGTGGAGAATACATTATGCAATACTTCCCTCCTATAATCTACGCTCATGAGGCATATTTCAAAAGTATGATTTTTCCGTACTCAGCCATAAAACAGGCACTTCTGAGTCAATTTTAAATTTTCTGTTTTTGTTTCGTTGCATCGAAAAATAATTCACGAAAATAGGACTTTAAAAAAAAGTTTCCTGATTTTTTAAAACGAATATTTATTTTTATTCTGAAATATAGACTCAGGGAACTCCATGCCACTCAGTTTCAGCCTTATACGTTTCCCCTTTTTGCTGGCAGTAAAAAAATATATTTAGAAAAACAACCCACCCAAAAGCTGTGCTCTGGGGTAACGCTTAGCAAAAGTTGAATTTTTTCTTAAATCAACATGACGTCCGTTATGCGTGCGCCAGCACAGCTGGTACTTTTCTATTTCTACCTGATTCGCTAGCATATTAAAAAAAAATCTTTAAAAGCGTTACGTCCTCAAGAAATATGCCCCCTAAAATTATTTTGGAAATTTGACATTTGACATTTCAGCTGAGTGCTTCGCATGTCACGTTCTTGCCAAGTTTCACCTTTCCATTTCTGTCCAATGCGCCATGACAAATTCTTTCTTTTGAAACATCGCCCCACGAGAAATTTTCCCCCGGGGATGTATCAAGACTTAACATTTTTCGTTAACTCCTTATCTTGGTAGTCACATTCATGCAAAGTTCCAGCTGTTCATGTCCATCGGTATATCTAATGGAAAACAATTATGTGAAAACATTCTCCCTTTGAAATTCATGCCCCAGGCCATTTCATTCCAAAGTCTGAATTTTTCTGCACACAGCATCGCGGTAGGTAATTACGGACCCAGTTTCATCTTTCCACACTAGCTCTATACACCAGGACAAAAAAAGTACTTGAAAACGTCGGCACCAAAAATATGCCCCCAGGGGCATGGATCTAAAATTTTGCATTTCTCCTGAACTCAT